>VSDK01010616.1:746914-761587 GCA_009767595.1 Symbiodinium kawagutii | reverse complement strand
TGCAAGCTCCATGGCAGACCTGGGCGGCGCGGCCTTGTCGCAGTTGAACTTCAACGAATTGGTGGCCATGTGCGAGAAGATGGTCCCTGGGAGCAATCTGAAGCTATGAGATTTGATGATTTGTTTGCTGAACAAAAATGATTTGATAATACCCGATAAAATATGCACGACAGAGTGGTGCGGAACAGCTGCTTTCATGAAGCCTTGGAAGTAGCTGCCAACTTCAGAGTTGAGCAGATGAAGGCTGCACTCCAAGCACTTCGCTGAAACTTGACAGGCTGGGACAAGGCATGGCTACGGCATGGCTGCAATTGTACCTACTGTCAGCCACGATGACGTGGGAAAGATGAAGAGGTGGCCAGGGTCATGGCTTGCAGTGCTGGATGAAGCAACTTCTTGATGAGTACAAGTGTGAGCTGATCCGCTGATCCGGGGTGCATTGATCAGCACTTTCAACTGGTTTGGCAGACATGGCTTGGTCGAAGCCGCTTTGTGAAGCCCGCTTTTTCGCAGGGTGTGGGGTGGTACCATTGATCCATCGACGCCTGGCAGCAAGTCGAATCAAGTCACTGACACCGAAATGGCACTTTTCCACAAAAAGTTGGCCAATTTTGGTATCACTCACTGACTCAGTCTGACAAACATTGAGCAGTTTGAGGCTTTGTCTTGTCACATCCCCATCCATCCCGCAAGTTTGGATGATCGAAAGCATGGATTTTTGACACCGTGGACACCTCAGGACCGGGCAGCCGTACCACTACACGATCTACCCGCAGGTTGGAGCCCCAGGGGTGAGCTATCGGGAAGCTGTGGTCCGAATTCCTTCGTCCTAGGACGCAGAAACCTGGGTTCAGTAGGGAACATGTTTAGTTGGGCCACAGGGTTGTAGGATGTTGTAGGGCCGATGCCGCCAGTTCCAAGATGAATCTCCAGTTGTACCAGTAGCTGAAATCTGCAGCTGTGCTTTGAACAATTCCACGGTGGATGCTGTGTCCAAGGTCGACTCGATCTCACCTCTCCAAGGGAGCTTGTTTGGTTACTCGATCTGCAGAAAATGATTCATCTGCAGTGTGCATAGCATGCCTTTGCAAATTTGTGGACACACTGTACCAGTGGTTGCTCCCCATGGGGTTGTCCAGAAATGGTAGTACACCAACCCCGAATGCTCATCATTAACAGGGAAGCTAATCATCTTTGGGGTAGACCATTTATGGACAATCCCATATGGAGGTATATGTAGGTCACAATGCTTTGCGGACTCAGTTGGTTGGTGTTCAGGTGGCAACAACCTGACGCTCACTGGAACCTCATTTGCTGTCAGCCGCCAAGTTGCGAGGGTTGATGTCTGTTGAGAGCCTTCATTCTACTCATACCAACCTCCACAACCAACAGAATCGGCAACAGCTGTAACAGGTAATAGCAACCGAGAGCTGCATCGCCTTGAAATTCAACACCATGGCCGACGGCCATAGAGAGAATACACAAACAACCACAGCAACAAAAACCCGAACCAGAACAACAAGAACGACAAACGATAGCAAAACACAAAGCAACAAGATTAAGAACAACAATATTCAGATTCATACTTACCTGGCTGTGGGTTGGGAAGGAGCTAAGGAGCCAGGGGTATGCATATACTTAAAGGGGGAGCTAAGGAGCTACCAGGCAATGCTCAAAAGGCGAGCGAAACAAGTAAACTGAGATAAAGTGGGTTCGATGTGAGGGACCGCATCATCAATTTGATTCTGCAGTCAAAGTATTACCCATTTTGTTTCGCTTCTCCATCGGTATACCTTGGTGTGGACATAATTCTTGGGTCTACGGTAGTTCTCTCTGCTGAAACCAGAGTGATATTCGTCCTTTTTGCATCAGTTTCACACCGTGGACTTTCGCATGCAGGAGCTACAAGGAGTTTTGTAGCCAACTGGTAGTTACAGTTACATCAAGATCCAAACAAACGACAGCAAAAGCAACGTGTCAGAAAGTGCAACAAGAAGAAGAAGGAGAAGAAGAAGAAGCAGGAGGATGAGGAGAAGGAGAAGGAGAAGGAGAAGAAGGACAACATTGACAGGAGCAACATACTCAATAATGAAAGGCATGATCCGCATGAAGGGTGGGCAACAAGGATCAGAAACATGAAGGAAGCAAGCAAGTGACCAAAGCCGGAATGAGACTAACACCACAACAAGATACAAGCAGCGTGAAAATCACTTGACCATGGGCCCATGACCACCACTGCGACCTGAACAGGATGGTGACTGCATCACCCCCGACTCCCCCCACGAAACGGATACTTTTTCATCTCCGCTTCCACCTCTCAATTTCCACTCACCTTTCCTCGTAGCCATAACTCTCCTTGACCTTTCTTGGAAGTTGAGTGTGTTCAGATTGACTCTACCCTCCTTGGTTGCTTGTTCAGGGTTTGATACGTACCAGCTGCCGGTCATTTTCTTGATTGCAATTTATTGCAAGTAATGAAATGGAAATTCATTACAATGAGTGGAAGAGGATGATTTGATGCGTTGGAGTAGCTACATCATTTCATGAATGTGATCTGAACTTGGCGGTTCCATAGGCAGCTTTGGAGAACATTGAAGTGACGGTTGGTGGAGAACCATGCGAGGCTCCAAAGCATTTGATGCCTTGACACCACAGATATAGCGTCGCATTGTCACATGCACTGCATCTACATAATGCAGGTTGGAAGTCCTTGTCGTCTCTATACCCATTGCTCACTAGTCCTCTCAATGATCATTGGTGAGTCATTGGATGCTCGCAGATTCACACTTCCATAAGTGTCTCACTTGAGATTCAGCGGCAGACGTGTTACTAGTATGAATCCTTTTCTTTTGGCAGAATGACTCAGCTCTGTGGTCAAATCAGTTGAACTTTGGATAACTTTGGAGGTTCTGGAGGCTTCAGTCACGCAGGTTGTGCTGGGGCCCTTGAGCTTTTTGATTGTGTCGCCCAGTTGCCGAGTTATTTTTGGCTGTCCAGGTGTCCGGTTGCCACAGTTGCCTAGGTGCCGTTTGGGGAGTTGGCAGAAGGCCACTGGACGGGGCCATTCAATGCGTGGGTGAGAAGCTGAGAGAGGGCTCCCAAGTGAAGTTTGAATTCCAAACTGCGCGATGGCTGTGAGTGGCTGTGAATGGTGAAGTTGCAAGAAGTCACGCCTCTCTGTGTCTGGGGATTAGTCACAACTGTCTGTGTTGATGCCAAGTCTTGGGGATTTGTTGTGGTGCACACCGCTGTTGGAAGATAGCGTGGCTGCGCTTGCTTTGTGTCGAGGCTGATGAACTCGGTGTACTCCAGAACGGGCGAGAGCCGACGTAGACGGGTGCGCGGCAAAAGGGGTCGTCGTGGCTTGAAAGGTGGACCCCTACATCAGAGGTGTGAATTGCAGCAACGAATTGCCTGAAAAACTCATCAAATTGATTCAAATTGTCACATGCTGTACATTCTTCTACACCTAACATGAGTGTTGAGAGCCGTTGAAGGCAATCCCAGGAACGGCAAAGCTCCAACTTTGGATGAGTTTTTGTTCTGGGAAGTTGCTTGCCATTGGAGCAGGGTTGCATGGTGGCAGGGTTGCCGCAGGTGTGGAGCCTCCAGGAAGTGCCTGCGGTGGAGGCCGTGGATCTCGGGCTTGGTCCAATTGGACTCATCGGCTGGGCTCGCCAAGCTGCGAACAGCCGGACGAACAGCGAAACTGAAGTTCCTACCATTTCCTACCCCAGAAATCATTAGAGCTGCAAATTTTCCCCAGAAATCATCATTTGAATCACCGATAAAATATGCCACGACAGAATGGTAGGCCTCAAGGCCACGACAGAATGGAAAACCCTACCGTTCTGTTACGGAAAAATGACGTCAGGCCCGCCAAATTGTCAGGTGCTCGAAAAAGTGACGTAGGTACCCCCATTTTCGGACGTCTCGTGCCAAGAGGCCCACGAGGACGTACGACCATTCTGGCGTTGGTAACATGGGTTTCCCCCGGGGTTCAGGGATCAAGTATGTCAACAGAGTTCTTAAAGAAGAAGCCTGCCACTTTGTAGTAATGATATATCTATATATATCTTAAATCCCCTTCTGGCTCCTGGATTAGATTCAACGGGGTCTTTTGGAACGGAAGTGACATGTTTGTGCCATTGGTCAGTGCTGCGAATCATGGCCGCATGATTTTCGCCCGCGGATGCTGCAGTCATTTGTGGCTATCTTCACAATTTTTGGGGATTTTTGGGGCGGCACCATGGCCTTCCTGGCTGCGTGCCCGAAAGTTTGCCGCATAGGGAGATGTTGTGCAGACATGAGTGAGCCCTTGTATGACGACAGCAGGGGGACCTTCGGTTGCTCGTCTGCAATGCCTCCACCATATGACCAAAATCCACATGCTGTGCTTAGTTTTGCATTTTGCGTGCCAAAAAGTTTGCGGAGAATCCCTTGAGCACTTTTTGGCATCCGAGTTTCCCGATGTCAGCATGTCTTCACGTCATCGCGGGGTGGCCGCCGCGCCAGCCACCATTTCGCATTCTGGCATGGGTGCCTTGGACCTGTTTGGTTTGGAGCGTGGGGCCATGGAGCCTAACAAACGAATATCACAAATATAAAATCTCATATTAGGCATGTTGGTTCTTGGATTATGCTGGTAGACCGAGCTGTTGGACGATGACAGCCCTACTTTTTCTTATTTATATTTATTTCCAAGCAGGAGAACCGCCGGCCACTTGCGCCTGGTCTTCATCTCAGGAATGACAAAGAGTGGAAATTTACCCACGTGATCTCGCAAGAAGAGATCCCTTTGGTGCCCAAGGAACTGGGGACGCAAAAAATGTCAGACAGCTGACTTCACCCGTTGAACAGTCAGTGGGTGACCTTCAAATTTCACGAAATTTTGCCAGTGATTGGACCATGTCCAGCCAATTTGTAAAGCTGTGGGCTTTGATGTAGGTGTTTCTCGTTTCATATATGCGGATGTAGGTATTCCTCGTGATGTTTGGGATTCGATTGGCAGATGCATTTATTGTTCCTCCATGTCCATCCATTATGTAGCTAACTTGCTTGTGACGCAGGTTCGCTTGCTCCAGCCAAAGACTCGATGATACCAGATGACACCCAATGCATCCAGATTTGAATGAATGATTTTGAGCTAAGTTGATCATGTTTTCCCTAGAATGTACACAGACATTGCTTGAGTAGCTACACGCTTGAAGGACATCAAGGCGCCTGCGAAGACGAGCCAGAAGCATTCCAAGGAAGTTGAGGCTTTCTGGTGTGTGAAGCTTCAGGGGAGAAAAGTTAGAGATGAGTGGAATCTGATATGGTGGTCTCAGGGTTCGGTCGTGGCAACACGCGGGCGCCCAATCCATGACCTTCAAGTTCAAACTTCACAGCTGGAACACATAGACAATACATGATATACATGCATGTCCATCAATTTGCGCAAGTCCAGGGGAGGTCTTGACAATTCTTCAAAACGAATGTGTGTGAGCATTGTGTCAGAGCACTCCTGCTCTCTAGGACAAGAAAGGGAAACAGCCGCCAGAGTCAGCCAGCAAAGCAAAGGAGGACAGTGGAACGCCCACCCAAATGTATCGTGTCCCAGGGCATCATGGGGCACAGTTGCTGCAGTAGGTTCCCAGCTTAAGAAATTGCATGTGCTTTGCAAGAATATCGCATTTGTAGAGGGTGCTTTGGGCTTTGATTTCATGAGGCATTGAAAGGGTGAGACAATGTCCAGCCATTTTGTAAAGCAGCTATGCTAGAGTATGCTAGAGTATGCTAGGGCCTAGGGGTATTCCGGGTGATGTTTCGGATTCCATTGGCAGATGGATTCATTGTTCCTCCATGTCCATCCATTATGTAGCTAACTTGCTTGTGACACAGGTTCGCTTGCTCCAGCCAAAGGCTCGATGATACCCGATGACACCCAATGCATCCAGATTTGAATGAATGATTTTGAGCTAAGTTGATCATGTTTTCCCTAGAATGTACACAGACATTGCTGGAGTAGCTACACGCTTGAAGGACATCAAGGCGCCTGCGAAGACGAGCCAGAAGCATTCCAAGGAAGTGGAGGCTTTCTGGTGTGGGAAGCTTCAGGGGAGCAAGGGTAGAGATGAGTGGAATCTGATATGGTGGTCTCAGGGTTCGGTCGTGGCAACACGCGGGCGCCCAATCCATGACCTCCAAGTTCAAACTTCACAGCTGGAACACATAGACAATACATGATATACATGCATGTCCATCAATTTGCGCAAGTCCAGGGGAGGTCTTGACAATTCTTCAAAACGGATGTGTGTGAGCATTGTGTCAGAGCACTCCTGCTCTCTAGGGCAAGAAAGGGAAACAGCCGCCAGAGTCAGCCAGCAAAGCGAAGGAGGACAGTGGAACGCCCGCCCAAATGTATCGTGTCCCAGGGCATCATGGGGCACAGTTGCTGCAGTAGGTTCCCAGCTTAAGAAATTGCATGTACTTTGCAAGAATAACGCATTTGTAGAGGGTGCTTTGGGCTTTGATTTCATGAGGCATTGAAAGGGTGAGACCATGTCCAGCCATTTTGTAAAGCAGCTATGCTAGAGTATGCTAGAGTATGCTAGGGCCTAGGGGCTATTCCGGGTGATGTTTCGGATTCCATTGGCAGATGGATTCTTTATTCCTCCATGTCCATCCATTAAGTAGCTAACTTGCTTGTGACGCAGGTTCGCTTGCTCCAGCCAAAGACTCGATGATACCAGATGACACCCAATACATCCAGATTTGAATGAATGATTTTGAGCTAAGTTGATCATGTTTTTCCCTAGACTGTGCACAGACATTGCTTGAGTAGCTACACGCTTGAAGGACATTAAGGCGCCTGCTAAGACGAGCCAGAAGCACTCCAAGGAAGTTGAGGCTTTCTGGCGTGGGAAGCTTCAGGGGAACAAGGGTAGAGATGAGTGGAATCTGATACGGTGGTCTCAGGGTTCGGTCGTGGCAACACGCGGGCGCCCAATCCATGACCTTCAAGTTCAAACTTCACAGCTGGAACACATAGACAATACATGATATACATGCATGTCCATCAATTTGCGCAAGTCCAGGGGAGGTCTTGACAATTCTTCAAAACGGATGTGGGTGAGCATTGTGTCAGAGCACTCCTGCTCTCTAGGACAAGAAAGGGAAACAGCCGCCAGAGTCAGCCAGCAAAGCGAAGGAGGACAGTGGAACGCCCACCCAAATGTATCGTGTCCCAGGGCATCATGGGGCACAGTTGCTGCAGTAGGTTCCCAGCTTAAGAAATTGCATGTGCTTTGCAAGAATATCGCATTTGTAGAGGGCGCTTTGGGCTGTGATTTCATGAGGCATTGAAAGGGTGAGACCATGTCCAGCCATTTTGTAAAGCAGCTATGCTAGAGTATGCTAGAGTATGCTAGGGCCTAGGGGTATTCCGGGTGATGTTTCGGATTCCATTGGCAGATGGATTCATTGTTCCTCCATGTCCATCCATTAAGTAGCTAACTTGCTTGTGACGCAGGTTCGCTTGCTCCAGCAAAAGACTCGATGATACCAGATGACACCCAATGCATCCAGATTTGAATGAATGGTTTTGAGCTAAGTTGATCATGTTTTTCCCTAGACTGTGCACAGACATTGCTTGAGTAGCTACACGCTTGAAGGACATTAAGGCGCCTGCGAAGACGAGCCAGAAGCTTTCCAAGGAAGTGGAGGCTTTCTGGTGTGGGAAGCTTCAGGGGAGAAAGGTTGGAGATGAGTGGAATCTGATATGGTGGTCTCAGGGTTCGGTCGTGGCAAGACGCGCGCGCCCAATCCATGACCTTCGAGTTCAAACTTCACAGCTGGAACACATAGACAATACATGATATACATGCATGTCCATCAATTTGCGCAAGTCCAGGGGAGGTCTTGACAATTCTTCAAAACGGATGTGTGTGAGCATTGTGTCAGAGCACTCCTGCTCTCTAGGACAAGAAAGGGAAACAGCCGCCAGAGTCAGCCAGCAAAGCGAAGGAGGACAGTGGAACGCCCACCCAAATGTATCGTGTCCCAGGGCATCATGGGGCACAGTTGCTGCAGTAGGTTCCCAGCTTAAGAAATTGCATGTGCTTTGCAAGAATATCGCATTTGTAGAGGGTGCTTTGGGCTTTGATTTCATGAGGCATTGAAAGGGTGAGACCATGTCCAGCCATTTTGTAAAGCAGCTATGCTAGAGTATGCTAGGGGTATTCCGGTAGATGTGCTCGAATTCCATTGGCAGATGGCTTTTGGGGTCATTTTGGCATACTCCACAGCCACCCCTAGGGGCACAGTTGCTGTGCCTACGAATTTGACACGGTCGAAGGGAGACCCTTAGGTGCACAAAAGTTGCCGTGCCTAAGGCATTTTGTCCACAAAGGCTGAGACTAAAACTCGCATTTACTGTAACTTGTTTTGACTCAGTTTCTTATCGACTCTTGTGATGTTTGCGTTTGGCCTGGTCCCCAACTGAATTGCCAAGGCTGGCGCCTGGGGTAAAGCATGGTAAAGCCATTTTGGCGCCCGGCAAAAAGAATTGGTGGATGCATTCATTATTTACATGTTCTTTCCATGTCTCCCATGTGCATCCATTATGCAATTAACTTGCTTGGAGACCAGCCATCCAACCGAAAGAGGACAGTGGAACGCCCGCCCAAATGTATCGTGTCCCAGGGCATCATGGGGCACAGTTGCTGCAGAAGGGGTCCCAGCTTAAGAAACTGCATGTACTTTGCAAGAATATCGCATTTGTAGAGGGTGCTTTGGGCTTTGATTTCATGAGGCATTGAAAGGGTGAGACCATGTCCAGCCATTTTGTAAAGCAGCTATGCTAGAGTATGCTAGGGGTATTCCGGTAAATGTTTCGGATTCTATTGGCGTCCAGTAGTGGATGCACAATTACATACCCATGTGTACCAATATACATTAATCATCAGTTTTAAACATCTGCATCTCCAAGAGCTTTTTCCTGGATGTAGACCTTTGACCTCCTCTCCGCCTCTCCCCATGAAGGCCATCTGGAGATTAGATGTTGATTCTATGCTGAGGATTCGCTGAGGGTGAAGCATAGCCAGTCCGAAAACCCGAATCAAATTATTTTTCCGACCGGGACCGTGGTCATTGACTTGAACACGTCGTTGCGATCATCTGCAAAGATGATGCCATTGATGATGTTGGATGAGCGCTCGGTGCGGCTTCGGTGCATCTTGGGGCTTGGTGTTTCCACGGCCTGTTTTTTTAGTAATGCGACGGCCACATGGCATCCACATCGCGTCCCCTAAGCCGATCGCGCCAGGCGCCGCCATGGTTCAGAGTGCAGGGCGTGCTCCGCGGCCGTGTTGCCTTGGCTCGGCCTCGCAATTGACCAGATATTTTCGTGCTCATTGATCATCATTCATGGTTCATATTGGGTCCAAAGGACCATCATACTGGGTTACAATATTAATATGTATTAATCATAATTCATTCATATCTTCATCGTTTTGGGTGGGTTTAAATACCTTTTTTCTACTGAGTTGTGCTTCCTATAGCATGGGTCTCTGATGGTCACAAGCGATGGGATAATCCTAGGATATCCTGGATATACCTAGCCATTTTGTAGAGCCTATATGTTGATTTGCTGTTGAGTATTATCGATGTGTGATGGCTATATATTTTGACCGGTTTATACCAAGCTATTTTGGAATGCCCTGCTATAGGCGCAAGAATGAACCGCTGCTTACATTTTGTGTCTTGATGTCTTTCCCACTTCCCACGAGCGCGACACATAGCGATTGAACAGGCATGGAATCGGTTAGACCATTTCCCACCATTTTGTAAAGCAATTTTACTTGAGTATGCTCTGTATTTTTTCTTCTAAATGTTTTGAATTCCATTGGCATATGCATTCATGGTTCCTCATACGCTGTAAACAATGTACAGACATATCTGGTCTCGCTCCGCCCTTGAAGGACAACAAAGACGTTGGAAAGGTTTCCAAGCAAGTGGAGGCTTTCTGGTGTGGGGGCCTTCAAAGAAAACAAGGGTAAAGATTAGTAGAATCTGAAAGGACAGTCTCAGGGTTCAGCCATGGCAAGATACACCCGATGGCTGATCCTCAAATTCGAATTCTGCAGCTGGAATGCGCAGATCATTCCTGCGTGTCCATTGCGGAAACATGCAAATTTTAATCAGTTCATCATGTAGAAGCAGCATATCACTGATGATCCTAATTGGCCATATGTGACCATGGTGTCAAAGCGCTCTCGCTCTCCAGGAAAGGAAAGGCAAACACAAAGAGGACTGGCCAGATGTGTGGTATTGTTCATGGCCTGGGGCAGGATGGGGAAAGGGTTGCTGCAGAGTGTCCCTAGCTTCAAGAAATCGCATGCAATTTGGGAAAAAACACGCTTGTAGAGAGTGCTTTTGGTTTTGATGTCAGCAGGCATTGAACGGATAGGATTATGTTCCACCATTTTGTAAAGCAGCTATGCTAGAGGATGCTAGAGGATGCAATCAACTTATTGGACAAGTTTGGTTGTGGAATGCTTTGGTATGCTTTGGGAATGATTTCACAGTTCATTGTTTGGGTTAGTCTAGACATGCCTAGACCATGTCCAGTCATAGCTGGTCATTGATGTTCATTGTTTGGGTTTGACGTGCTTAGATCATGTTTCAGTGAAGGGTCTTGCTCCATGCAGTCCGTGCAATTGCAAGGTCCGTCCATTTTGTAAGCTTCAGCATGCTTGCCTTTTGAGCCCCTTAGTGCCCAGTGAGAACGCGCTCGTTGAACCATACGTACATGCCCACAATGCTGACCTGCCGCTTTTTCCTATGCCTCTTTGTGCTTCTGACCTTTGAGGCACATGCGGTGCACTCAACAGCTATGCGTGAGCGCAGCCGCAGTCGAAATGACACCCATTCAGAGTCTGACAGTTCGAGCTCATCTAGCAGTGATGCGAGCCCGTCCAGATCATGGCAGATTCTTGGTCAAGATGATGTTGGTGGCTTTGTGGATATTCCTATGCGCCAGGAGCGCCCGACTCCCTTGGATGTTGCTGAGGCTTTGTCAATGGATGTTACGCAGGTGCAGTGTGTGTACACGCTCCAAACATGTCGGTACCATCCTGACGGTGAAGCCGCATTGCCAGTAGCCCTGGCAGCAACAACTCGTGAATGTTCCAACAACGAAGAACGTGTCATCGTTCTGATTGACATGGTCCATCATGTCATGCCAGCCACTGAGGGTGCAAGACCTCCACGTATCTTTCCTCAAGTGACATGCTGTGTCACTCATGTCTCTCGTGACATGATTTTGCTGTTGTTGGGCCTGCATGAGATTTGCCTTCGTTTTGCAAACAATTGCAATGTGATGGTAAACGGCGTTGAGTGGCCAAACTCTGATTTTGAAGCTCACAGCATGTCCAATGGCATGTATATTGAAGTTCATCTTGCTCCAGCTGAAGATCCAGCTTATCGTGGATACATCCAGGACTGGTACCTTGAACAAACAAATGACATGCCAACATCCTTGTATGATGAATGCGAGTCCAGCGACCATGACCATGCTGACCATACTGATGCAACAGCCGCTGCAGCTAGCGAAATGTCAACATCGATTGATGAATGCAATTCCAGCGACCTTGACCATGCTCTAGCAACAGTGTCTCCAGCTGCAGCTAGCGCCAACCTTTATTTGCATGGTTCGCCAATGTTCTCATGGCTCATCAATCATGACAGCTTTCACGTTTGTCGTGACAGTCGTTTGATCACTCTTGACACTGACATGACACAATGGGCTGATCGAATTGCAGCTGTGTGGGGGGTTCTGTTTCTGCGAAATGAGCCCTTTGTTGTGACGCTTGTGCGTCCGCAGCCTGGTTTTCCAATGAGCCTGCCCGCGCTGCCACGCGTGATCGTTGAGCAAGGAACCCGACCAGGCTACATAGGTATTCTCGCATGCTTGCGCGACCATTCAGATGAGCATGGTCCACGATGTTTAGCTGCATCCGTCGCCAAGTGCATTGACGCCAGCATCATCAACATTTTGTTTGGCATTCCCGCACGGTGCAATCCAAGTTTGCAGGTGTGGCATGCTGACCAAGAAGTTTCCCACGGCAACTGTGAGCAGCATAGCAGTGGTAATTTCTTGCGTGCTACATTATGGAGTTCGCCACAGGGGATGGACGGCGTTTGACCAAAGACTTTGATTGTCCAGCCACCCAGCACGTTTGCTTGTAGTGAAGAGCATACAAAAGCCTTGCGAACGTTGGCTTTGGGAAAGAAATTGGTATGACCATGTATGACCAATAAATCCAATAAAGAAGACCACGTTGAACAGAACAGATGACCATCGCATGACAGCCTCTGTTCTTCCCAGGATCAGCAAGCAAAGTTGCCAGCCGCGAAAGCTGGCAAACCCGTGCAGGACCGCGGAACACCGGGCAGATGTTGCGCATTGTTTGTGGGCTGGGGCACATGATGGGCAGGTTAACTTTACTGTATCGGCACTTGCGCAAAACGCGCTTGTTTTGACCAAAACAGCTGTTTGTGGTGGAAGGCTTGGGTAACGATCTTGACTGACATTCCAAGAGTAAGACTGTATCCTGCCATTCTGTAGACTCACTTTACAAAAGAATTTTGGGCTTGAACAGTGGGAATCAATGGGTTGTCTATGTCCATCCATTCGGTAATGAACTCGTGCAAGCAGATGGGTTCGCTTGCTCTACCTTTTCTATTCTTTTCTTGATGATTTTTGATCAATCTGCTGCAGTGCTACCCAGCAAACATGCAGACATTGTGTTGCAGTCAGGATCCCATGGCCAAGCAGAATGTGCAGTGCCACATCAGTGCGGAACCTTGTCAAGAAAATCGTCCTGCGTCGGTTCCAGGCATTTCGCCATGCCTTTTCCATGTCCATTTGCGCAGCTTTGAAATAGACTGTCCATGAGCTCCCATCCATTCCAAAACCGGATCATAGATGATTATAGTATACCCGATAAAATATGCAATGACAGAATCAACGATTCACAAATCGTTGGCAATTATCAACAATTGGTTGCTTGATAGTATAGTATTGAAAAGGCAGATCAAGGCTGCTATGCAGATGACAAACTGCGTTTGAGACATCTTCAGACAAAAGAGATTCAAACACACACAAGTGCATGAATGTGCGAACTGCTGCCAACTGTAACTGATGGTGCTGCTTGATTGTATGATACTGTATGCTTGCCTGTGCTTCCCATGTCTCCGGAATTCAGCTGTTTTGGCTTACATCGAAACCTGGGTATTTATCAGGGGGTAGTCAGGGGTTTTGGCGCTTGAATAAAATCCCAATCTCGGCGCCAGCTCCTGGCGATGATGGCTACTTTGCGATTTTTCCTCCTGCTGGTGCTTCTTCCGTGGCTGGCCCTGGCACACCCGAAGTCGAAAGTGTTGCCGCCGTTGAAGGATGACACAACGGCTTTGACATATGAGTCAGAGTGATTTGGCTCCATCAGTATGCATGATGACACCGTTGCTCACTAACTGCAAGACAATGAGCATCCATAAGTATCCATAAGCGAGTCTCCTGTTCTCGTTTTTGTGCATTTGAGATCCTTTGAGAATCTTTGAAACTAGAATGTTTTCTTAGGTGGTTCGCAGCGGAGGAGCACATGCCCAGTCTCATCCGTTGGGCAAAGCAGTTGGATCGTAGCAGTGCCATGGCGTCATGTTTGAGTGGTCTTGGTACCCTGTTGTCCTCAGTTTCTGCAAGAGAGGTTCTGAGCTCACTCTGCCTGAAGTCCAGCCATTCTGTAAACTATGTTCACTCATGTCCATTCTTTGCATGTTATGCAGATTCGTGTCGAATACGTGTTGTGTACTGTAAGTACAGTGATGCCCGACCTCTCTGTAAACCAGATTCGGCCTGTTGAGATTCATGCGGGTTCGCAGCCATCTATGTATAAATGAATTTCAATGTATCATACGGTATCCATATGTATCAATTCATTTTGATACTTGGATGTTCGATGATTTGCAGCCCAGTCCATAGTGATGCAAATTTGGTTTCAATGCAGAAGCAGCTGTTGGAGGCGTCAAGCAATACCACGTGCTCGATCTCTTTGGATTTAGCCAGAACATCGCCAAAACATGGTCATTCAAGGGCTACCGTGCCCTGGTGTATGACATCAAGTTGTCGAAAGACAACGATATAGTCTCCATGCGGGGCTTCAAGGCTCTACTGCGAGGTGGGATGCAGTGCCTTGACATTGCGTTCATTCTTCAAAAGCCATCATTAATTCAATCACATGCCTGTACTCTCCTGGCCAGCCTTTATGAGCGCACGCTGCAATGCACCAAGGCTCGTGGAGCATGCTCTCATAGCAGCGGCCCCCCCATGTTCATTATATGTTGGTGCATGCCAAAGTGTCCACAAGCGTTCCACGACCAACCTTCGTGGAAACCTGGCCAATTGGAAAGTTCGTCTTGCTGAGAGGATCTGGCGCAATTGCGCCGCTTGCCAGCAGCAAATCGTCGCATGAGTGTCCTTGACTGTCGCTTTTTTGGTGTTTGTGTGCTACTCTTTTGGCTAATTAGTTGGATCTAGTTGGCAATGTCCGCCAACTGGTTCTCCAGAAGTCCAATAAAAGCAGTGATCCCGCGTTGTATCGACGTCTTTTTTTCCACACAGCTTCTGGT
>VSDK01010616.1:723761-742580 GCA_009767595.1 Symbiodinium kawagutii | reverse complement strand
GCGCGCGCGTGCGCGCGCGCGGGCCCAAAAAAGAAAAAAGTTTCAACTTTTTTCTCGCTTGCCACCCGCGGAGTAAGTCATCCTTCTCCAGAATTGTTTCGATATGCTTGAGTATTCTTGGTTGGAATCCTGCAAGCATTTGCCCACCGGTCACATCATGTTGCATTCTCAAAGCATGTGGTGAAGGATGGAGAAGGTATGTGCGCAGTGTGGGATGTTTGGTGATGAACCCATGCTCCCAGCAGCCCAGGACGGTGGAACTGCGACGGTGGTTGCTGGCAGTGCAATGGTCAAGAAGGAGAAAGTTTCTTGGCTGCCTCCACTGTTATATCCGCTGGTGTTTTTCTCTGAAGCGCCCTGATCCCAAACATATGTTCTGCCATTCTGTAGTTGCCTGATGTGGTATGCGACGGCCGGGTATCCTTTCATGATCTTTCATGGTCTTCCCTTCTCATCCTTCTCCAGAATTGTTTCGATATGCTTGAGTATTCTTGGCTCACCGTTGGGTCACATCATGTTGCATTCTCGAAGCATGTGCTGAAGGGAGAAGGTATGTGCGCAGTGTGGGATGTTTGGTGATGAACCCATGATCCCAGCAGCCCAGGACGGTGGAACTGCGACGGTGGTTGCTGGCCGTGCAATGCTAAACAAGGAGAATGTTTCTTGGCTGCCTTCACTGTTATATCCGCTGGTGTTTTTCTCTGAAGCGCCCTGATTCCAAACACATGTTCTGGCATGTTCTGCCAGTCTGTAGTTGCCTGATGTGGTATGAGACAGCCGGGTATCCTTTCATGATCTTTCCTGGTCTTCCCTTCTCATCCTTCTCCAGAATTATTTTGATATGCTTGAGTATTCTTGGTTCACCGTTGGGTCACATCATCTTGCATTCTCGAAGCATGTGGTGAAGGATGGAGCTGGAGATGCCACTTTGGCTGCTGGTGACATCAGAGTCGAGAAGGAGCCGGTCTCCTGGCCGCCTTCACTGCCAGTGCCCGGTTTCCCAAGGTATGTTCTGCCATTTTGTAGTAACATGATCTGGTATGAGATGACATGGTATCCTTCATTTTTCAATTTCACATATTTTCACGATCTCTCCCCATCTTTCCTTCTCCAAAACCGTTTGGAATAAATATTGTTGAGTGTATCTGAGTGTTCTTTTTCAACTCCTGCAAGCATTTGCTCACCATTGGGTCACACCATGTTACATTCTTGAAGCGTGGTGAAGGATGGAGAAGGTATGCGCGCTGCCTTGGATGTTTGGTGATGATTTGATGATATTTGATGATTTCATGCTCCCAGCAGCCCAGGACAGTGGAACTGCGACCATGGCTGCTGGTGACATCACGGTCGACAAGGAGCCGGTCTCTTGGCTGCGTTCACTCTGTTGTGGATGTTTGCATGTTGCTCTCTCCTTCTCGTCTGGTTTTGTTCCTTTCTTTGAATGGCCTACCTTTCTTCATGAAAGTGCTGCAGGTTACGGAGCAAACGCCTGGCAAAATAGCAGATTCTCATGCCGCAGGATTCTTTGCAGAGCGCAGTGCCTTGTTGCTGATGGAACATGTGGGCATTCTGGGGCATGTTCCATGTGTTCAGCATGTAAATCCAGTAAATATCAAGATTATTCCCAGAATATTCCAGAATCATCCAGGCATCCATCAATATGTATCGATAATTGTCATTCTTGAATATTTTTGATCATACATCAAAAGGGAGGTCCATAGTGGTCAATGTAAAGAAGTTGTTTGAGCATGTGCAAACACCATGTCAGGTGATCTCACCCCGGAGAAGACCGTGAGGCCCGTGAGGGAGACGCATGATGCTAGGATCTGGAGGCAAATCAATGAAGAGTTGGCCTATGGAGACAGGATGACGCAACACTATGATGGACCGCCGACGCCTGTCCATTCAACATTTCCCACCACTCCTGTGAATCGGCACCGAGGCTTGGTCAAAAGCATTGTGAAAGATTGTGCGTGGTAGGAATGTTACTGTATGTTATTGTATTGATTTGCATTCTGTTTTAAAGGTTTTAAAAGGGCATAGGAATGCATAGGGGAACCCCTTTGGATCCCAGTGGCATCTCACTGCAGATTTGGTTTCGTGATCCAGGTCGACAAGCATTCAACTCACCGCAACCGCGACCAGCAGACGCTGGTGGTGAAGAAGTGAAAAGGGAGCTGGACCCAAATGTGTGCCCGAATGTGGTGATTATTGCCGCGCATCCAGAAGATGACGATGCAGGACTTCTCAACATGTTTATGTGGAGGATTGTGGAGTTTCTCTCGGATAGCTTCAAAGATCTTCAAAGTCAAAGTCAAATTGTATCAAATTGTCAATTATGAACAGTGTGCATGTGTGTGTTTTCTCGCTTTCTTCTGACGGCAGCTGCAGGATTCCGGCCAGTCAAACTGGAGCCACAGGATAACATGGCGGGCTGGTCCAAAGCTTCCTTGGAGAAGCGAACCTCAGACTGCAAAGACGTCATCAATGCTTTTGGATGCTTACGGAGTTTGAATTTGGATGAGTTTGCTCCTTCATGGATTTCCATCCATGGTCAAGCTCTTGGGGAATAGTTCAACTTGATTTGCGCTGGACATAAGCACGGCCATTTTGTAGGACCTGACTTGACCAGTTACTTTGCAACAGGAGCTTTCCGATTGTCTTACGCACAACCATTTTGTAGTTGGTGAGAGTATGTTAGAGTGCATGTTACTGCGTCGCATTGCCCGCATATTGATGCTTTCTCAGGAGAAGCCAATGCAGCTAACCTCAGTTTGATGCATGCCCCGCTAGCGAGTGATGGCGTCTTGGCATGAAACGGAAATGTGAAAATGAAAATGACCATTGTTGAATTGTACTGCCAATGATTTTGGATCCTGTTGTGAGCGTCCGTGCACGGCCTGTGGGATTGTGCTCAATGCCCTGGGCATTCAGGATCCGCTCAGACATCGAACGCCGCTCCCAAGACTCCTCCGCCGGCTGATCGCGGTGTCTCGGAAGAAGTTTGAATGTCCAGCGGGCTTTGAGTGAATGCATGTCAGTGCATCTAAAAGCAGAGGTCGGAACTCACTGTTCGTGGCAATGTCTCACTATTCCTTTACATATTATTTTGACGTATCTTTTCACTATTCCTTTACATTCTTTTCCAGGACCCAAGGTCGCCAGCGACGTCGATGCTGCGACACTCACTCCGCAGATTGCCTCTCGGCCTGGCACATGCGCTATCGCGCACGTCGAATGTTCAGAAAGCTTTCGCACGCTTTGCGCAATAAGTTGCCACAAGATGTTTAATAACTATCAATAAACATTCAGACATTTTCAAACACATTGTGTAATTAAGTGCAATTAATTTTCCATACTCGCGTGATTCTGCATGGGTTTTGCTGTTCGGGACGCTGCTGCAGAACTGAGGTGAAACATGCCCGGCAGGTTGCCAAGGACAAAAGTTACCTGAGTACTTTGGATTTGTTTCTGCTGTCTGAGATGTACAAGAAACACATGGTCATCGTCAACTGCACAGATTCTGAAGAATTGCGATGGGAGTCATTCCGAGCACACCTCAACGCAATCTGCCCCAACATCTTGAGCTCAGAGCATTTGGGCGTACGCAAGAAACATCCAGGCTACACAGGAGCAGACTTTGTGCCTGACCTGTCCAGTTCTAACACGTGGATCTTCGTTCACTGCAATGCGGCCAACGGGACAGCGGATCATGTTCACCTCAACCACTACATGCCAGCTTGGCACAAATCTTTTCTTGGCCAGCAAGCTTGGGATGCCTGCTGTGGCCACCTAAAAGAGGAAGAGTCCTGCACGATGGATGATTTGAACAATGAATTGTTAGAAGCCACAAAAGATGAGTCAGAAGTAGGATCTCACCTGGCAGCCTCCATACAAGAAGCAACATGGCGAGCAGAATCCGGATTTTCTTTGCGGAGGTCTTTGCTAGACATGGGCATCTTTGCTGAGGACGTCCCTGCCGATGGCAATTGCGCTTGCTGGTCAACTTTGTTGCTTGCAGCAGGGAGCCCGAAAGCTTTACAATCTGGCCGTGAAGATGGAATGCAATTGGACTCCATTGCGCGGGCAGCAACTCTGCGAAAGGAGACTGCTGTGGAGTTTTGAAACGCTTGTCTTTTTCTCTTAGCCTGGTAAGCTTTTGGATGCTCCTCCATGGTCTGCAGAGAGTTTTGTTTCCTGAGACAGAAATGAGTGGTTTTCAGTTCCTACCATTTTGTCATGGACATTTGTTTCAGCATTCAAAACATCGTCAATATTCAACAAATTCCTACCATTTTGTAAAGCATTGTAAAGGGTTGCTGCTGTTCATGGTCTTTAGATGTCTATAGTATTCTATAGTTATCAGCCCTTGCGAGCCAATGAATTCGGTCTTGAAGGAGCTGGAGCGCGCCTGGAAGAAGATCAGCAAACACACGGTTTGGCAGACTTTGTTTTCCTCTTTACTCTCCTTTTCCAACGGAGACAACATTGGAGATGATCCTCACACGCCTCCTGCACGTCCTGCAGCTCCTCCGGCCGAGAACACACCCCCTGACAAGCCGGCTGTTCCAGCGCGCGTGCAGAATTGCCAGCCAGCTTCTTTTGGGATTGCGCAGCCTGCGGACAAGTCGGCCATTCAAAGACCCAAGCCTGTGGACAAAGCCGCGCGAAGCGGTGAGTTGCAAGCTGAGGGAAACATCATTTTTGAGAAGCCCCAGCCTGAGGCGCAACGGTCCACGAGAAGTGGTCAGGAAGGCAAAAGAACAAGCGATGAGACTGCTGCAGCGGAGAGCGCAGACAGCGATGAGATGATCCATGGCAAGCCTGGCAGAAAGAAAACGACATACAAGCGCCGGCGAAAGCAGCCGCAACCGAGCGAATCTGCGGTGAAGATGCTCACCATCAAAAAATTGACGTCCAAGCTTGGTGCCACTTGGCCACTCTTCCAGAAAATCCATTCGAGGCGGGTCTTGAAGACAACCCAGTTGCCGATGGGTCTCAGCAAATGTGATCTAAGAAGTGATTTTAGATGGTAATGTGTGGCATAGAGTTGCAGCGCGATAGAATTTGAATCAACATAATAAGTTTAATCTGATGCAATATGACGTGAGAATATGTGATTGAGTTCAGTCATTTACAATTCATTCTCAGTCTCTGTATGTGAGTATGACCACTTGATATCTCTTGATTTTTCATTCGAGGTTTTGGTCCTGCCATGTCCAGACTGAAGGTGCAATCCGCTCAAGGGAGTCAGTACCTGCGCCTCTGGAAGTTTGAATGGTTTGATGCTAATCCTGGTGTCAAACAAGGGCAAGGACCCAGATATCGTGGACAAATTGGAATGCATGGCTTGCCAAGAGATGTTGCAAATCGTCGGGTACAAGAAGTCACACGCTAGCATCCAGCATTCTTTGCAGCAAGCTGTGGATGAGCGGCGTGTGCCGCATGATTTGCCCGCAGGGGCTTCTGATATGGACCAAGATGAACCAGCTGTCTCAGCAGCTTCTGGCGGAGCAAAGAACCAAGAGGATGAGACTGGAATGCCTGAGCAAGATGATCAGGTTGATGAGGATCCTTTCCGGTATGCCAAGTCCAAAGCACCGATGATAACACTTCTGCAGCCTGGATTCGCGTCCAAAACGTTCCCTTACCGCTGCAATGTGTGCAAGAGCAGACGGCAGCCAGGCGCGGCGGCATCATGGCCATGGCAGCGCGTTAGTTTCTTTATTAATGTTTGATTGAAAAATGCACTTTGAACCATTAAAATCAGGCATGTGAAGACAGCATCTTGGGTGTTGATTTGCCTGGATGTGCGAGGGTCAGTGACATCCATCCATTCTGTAGACACAGCTACACAGGGTCAGGACCTCATCTGTGTGGATCCTGGATATCCATCCATTCTGTAGAAGCACATGCGTGCAATGAGGTTGTTGCGTGATCATGTGTTTGCATGTCTTTCGGCATGTTAATTGCATTTTCAGTGGGAGTCATGATAATGGTTGGATATTGTATGATTTTGTTCATTGTTGTTTGATTTCTGAGATTGTGTCACATTGACTCTGGCAGGTGGACGCATTGGAGACCTTTGTGAAGCCAAGCATGAGAGGGTGGAGTATTACTTGAACAAACACTTGTTTTCCACCAGCCACCTTGCAAGAGTCCAATCTCTTGGAGATGCTGAACGCCAAGAGAACTTTGTGGATTGTGAAGGTATCCAAGTGAGCAGCAATGGTGGACGCTTGTCTCTTTGCAAGCGCGAGTTCATGGTGTGGGCTCAGTTGGCAAATCTTCAGGACACGCGGTGGGCAAATATCGAGGGGGGGTCCATGCTGCGCAGATCATTCAGAGCTGCGCAGGTCATTAATCTTGCAAAGTCAAATTGCTACTGTTGTGTCTATCACTGGGTGTGATCATGTTTGAAAAGCATGATCCATGTCTTGTGCTGGCTGGAGTGGGGCACATAAGCAATCATCCGCCAGGAATTTGGTCGTCATCAGTACCGTTACGATGCGAACACAAATGATTGGTCTATCAGATCAAGGAATTGCGACAAGCAGACGTTGCGCATAGACGGCAGGAAATTGCAAGTATGCGAGCGATGTCTTGCGCTGACCGGCGCCCATGGTTTGTGGAGGTCTGTGTCCAGGATGTTCTTGAAATACTACCCAGCAAAGATTTTGACATCTCGCTTGTTCGCCTCCAAGGAAGCTGCAGAGGAGGCTGAATTGGAGTTCAAATCTTTGTATTCTTTCACCCTGCTGCGAGAGAAGTGTGAGAAAATCCTAGCTGGCAGCAACACGGACTTGCAACAGTTTGTTCGCTCTGCATGGTTGTCTGCACCTTCGGAAGTTCGGACTCAAGCTGCGCAGGCCTGCGCTTCATAAGTCGTTCCATCCATGCGGTCGAACAAAGTAGAAATTAATCGAGAGCAATATGAAACATTAATGTTGGATATTTTGGACGCTTTTGTGCTATATGCATTTGTCATCCTTTGCTGGCTTTGGGGTTTGTCTGTGGCAGGATTTTATTGCAATGGTGGTCAGTCCAGCGTTGAGCATCAATGTGCAGTCTATACCACGAGCTCTTCATGATGTCATTGGGAGATTCCAAGCGTGCATCCGCTCTGGTGCTGCAACAGAGCTGGACGTGGCTTCTTTGAAGATCGCAACAGCTGCCATGGCAGGAACTTTGCAGTCCCACCCCATGATCATGGGATTCATATTGTCTACCACGTCAATGGTTGAAAAAGAGAGCAGGGGCATTTTCACTCTCGCTGGTCGACCTGCGGCTGACATCACAGAGACAGAGAAAGCATACATCGCAGATGCGGCAATGCAGATGGCCATCCTTTGCGGAAATGTCAAGCATGCGCGAGCGTTGGGAATTGCAGGTAGCAAGATGAAGTTGCCTTTTGACTCTCTCTTCTCTTTGAGTTTGCCATGCCCCGGTCTGGCGCTTTCCTTCGAAGGCGTTCTTGAGCAGAACTTCACCATTATAGATCAACGTTTTGTCTTGCAGGAAGGTTCTCCAAAGCGCGGCTTGGCGGGATATGTGTCCCAGTGTCTTCATGCCCGGCCATTTTGCCATGTCGTGTTGGTTCTCGCAGGTATTGTTGATTATATTGATTATTGTTTTAATATTGTACAATACACAGCCATTTTGTAATGCGCCCTGGATTCATGTAGACTCTGTTCCTGTATGTTATTTTGTCATGCGTCGCCATTTTGTAATGTCTCGTGGATGGCTGTAGTTTTTTTGTAGAGCATGCTCAAGTATTGAACCTGTTCTTAAGCAAATTTGATCAAATTTATTCAAAATTCAATTTCCTTGGGCCACACATGCTTGGCTAAGGACGTTTGATGATGGCCTTTGACGCCACCTACTTGACTCAGCGGCTGAGTCAAGTAACCTTGCACGGGCGCAGGGGGCTTGTGGGCTCACCTTGGTGCCCAGGCCAGCCAGAGCTTGCTTTCACCAACCTTAACAGCGAGGAAATCGACATCCGCGAGATTCCAAAAGCAGCAACAATCATGGAGTTCTTGACCTGGGACATGTCAGCACGGCACAAGGTCGCGCTCAGTGCTGCAGCAATTCCTCTTCAAAGCTCTTTTGACACTGCTGGAGGTAGCCGCGCAGGAAGCTGGTTTATGCTGAAGTTGGTGGGAGAGATTCTCAGCACGCCTGGGAGCGAATGCGTCAAGGGCATTGTGTTCGATGCCGCCACGACGCACACCTTTGTGCGGCGAGTGTTGCAAGGGCAAACACAAGACTTGGATCCCTCTGAACTCGGGGAAACGCCTTTCTTTGGCCAACTTGAATTCATTGACCCTCCCAAGAACTGCCTTCCCAGGCTGCCGCTGCGTTTGCCCCGCTTCAGGGGCGAAGTGCTCTGGGGACTACCAGGGGCGTGTGGCTTGGCAAGGATTAATGATGGTCTATGTATGTTTATGTATGTTTGTGTGTTGGGAATTGTTACTTATTACCAGCAGTGAGGAGTGGCCTTGGGTCCGTCCATATTGTTAACTTGTATGTGTGTCACCATTGGTGTAGCCATGGAAGACTACAAATTGGTTGACCGTCCATCTCGATTGCTGTGGCTGGGGTTGGTAAACCGGTAACTTCATGTAATTTCTTTATCAGGTGTCCATTGCGCTTGCATTTGATCATACAGTTGAAGTGCGTCCAAAAATTGTTTGAGGCCATGGCTTGAAGAACGTCAATGGACAGCTGGTAAGCCACCTGCGCACTTGTTGGTTTGGTTCCTTCTGGGCAGACACCACGGGGGCCCGCTCTTACGGGCTCCCACCTGCGGCATACACCCGATTGAACCCGATGTCGGATCATATGAACGCGGTTCTCAACAACCCGTTCTACTTGATTCCCGATGTTGTGTTTGGGCTTATTAAAATTGGTTTTTGTATGTTTTTGTTTTTTGTTGGCTGATGATATTTGTTTTCAATTTTTTGGTGCTTTTCAGCCAAGCTTCTTTCCTTGCGTTCAATGGCAAACTTGTTGATCAGGATGTGGATTTGAAGGACATGCAGGTGGCGTGGTGCCTGAAGGGCATGAGTTTGAACAACTTGACAGCAGCGCTCTGTGCGGCGCCCATTCTTCACAAGAACCTTTCCATGGCGCAGCGGTGTGAATTTGCCGTGGCGGGCTTTGTTCTCTATGATCTATGGCGGCTGCTGGCTGATCAGAACCTCAATCTTGTTTTTATGGCTGGTCATTCATGTTTGTCCGTTTTGTATGCCCGATCCTCACCAATAGAGCATGATTGAGCCCAAGTTTGCCAAGTATAGGGAAGTGCCTGTTATGTATGACCAGAGATGCGTGGACAATTGTGGATATATTTGGTGTGCTGTTACGACGCCGTGAATCAACTAGATGTTTCATGATGTTTCAATTTCAATGGTTGCCAAACGTGAGTTGGAAGTCACATGAGGAGATGTTCCCGCGCTGGCTTGCCGGCTGGCTCGTGTTTCTTGGCCAACCAAACGGTGGGGGTCATGCAAGCCATTGCGATCAGCGGCATTGCAATTGCGATTTCCAAGCCTAAGGGCATTTGCCCTTGGGCGCACGGAAGCCTGCGGCTGAGTGAAATGACAGTGGAGCAACACTTCGGACACTGCAGAATGCAATCCCCCAACAGCCAATTGAGCACCAGAGCCTACATGCATGCAAGTGCATTGTTGAGTCGCAAAGCTTCGAAGACCCTCAATGAACAGCAGGCCGTCAGACCCAACGAAAAAGCCATGGCTGAAGTTTGCCTCAACGAGGATGAGTTTCTTGGTCAAACATTTCCGCACTGGGATCATGTGAGCCAATGTCCAGCCCAAGAGGAGTCCCAAGAAATACGAGACTGTGTCATTTGAGATAACATCCAACCATTTTGTAAACCTTCGAACAACTAGTAGCCACCAAAAGTGTAATTATTCATCAGTCATGTCATTTGAATTCAGTTAAACTTACATCCAACCATTTTGTAAGCATTTGAACAACCAGTAGCCACCAAAAGTCTCTTTTTACCATATCTTTACGATTCTTAACCCATTTGTAACCAAAGGACATCAAAGGACTATCTCATAAAAGTATATAAAAGTTGTTTTTGCCAGCGCTCATTTTTACATAGGCCTCAGGTTTGGATTGTTTGCGTGAATCAGATTTGTGGATATCAGGTTCCGCCTGTGCTGCAAGAACGGTTTGCAGGGTGCTCTCAAGCTCGTTTCGAAATGCAGCGCCACACCAGAAGCAACGCTTGAAGCCAAGTATCGCTCAGCTTGTGCCACTGGTTACTTTGCCCGTGAAGCTGATGGACCCACAGAAGAGGATTTGTTGGAGGAAAACAACGATGGTCACGATGTTGCCCAATCTGCTGATGCCGAATGCTTTGATCTGTTTCAGTCCCTCAAGAAAGAAAGTGATTTCCTGCGTGAAGACAAGCTTGTTGATGGAGCCCTGGGCTTGGGAGTTGACGATGAGGAGCAGTTCCGAAAGCTGTTGAATGCCAACACCAACACCGATGGTCCTGAAGACAAGGATGCAGCGAATGCAGCCGCCAAGGATGCAACCACTCAGAGTGCAGCTTCCAAGAACAACAATGAGCTGCCAACTTCCTTGCTGGAGGCAATGATGTCCGGGGGTGGCTTGTTCAACGAGGTGTTGAAGCTCTGCATTCTTCTTCGATCCTCGCCAGGAGGAATCGACACGTCATTGGTGAGGAACGCGCGTTCAGCGCGCCGTGCATCGAAGCGGCTCAATTGGCACCAACTGAACGAGCGACTGCTCGCAATGGCGGAGGCAGAGAAGGAAGATCCGGCTTATCGTGCTCGTGCAGGCAGGTTGGACAAGTGGAAAGAGTTATCAGCCCAGGCACGCGCCACTCTGAAACTCCCGCTGGAAGGACCGAAGCGGCTCATGCAACTAGATTGCAAACCATTTGATGCCTAATCGTCATGTCAAGAGTTTTCATTTGCCAGCACTTGAGCACACTTGATCTCAGATCCAGCCATTTTGTAAACAATTGGACAAACACAAGGTGCTCTAGGTGTGATGATGTTTGATGTACAATCATGTAAGCATATCTCAGCTTGTATCCAACCATATTGTAAACAACACAAACAAAATCAAACAATTCTTTTGCCAAAATATTTCCAACTTGTTTCACATCCTGGTTTCCTGAGGCCAGGGAATTGCGTGCTTTTCCAAGTTCCCTCTGCCTATGCTGCCATTGAAGTGGGAATGATTGTCAGCGTGTGGCGCGGCGTCCGCAAGCCCAGGTTGGCGGTCAGTGAAGTGCCAATCGATGGAGTCTCAGCTTTCCGGGTGCTCCAGCTGCTCCCTGCCGAGAAGGAGAGTCCGAGCAGGGACTGCGCCCGGCCAAAGCAGAGCCAGACACAATGCTCAATCATGTCAAATCATGTCAAACCGATAATGCTGATGATGTTTTTTTAAATCTTGGGATGATATGAGACGTTCTTCCAATTTGTAATGGTATGGCAGGACCGTCACCGACTCTGGAGAGCTTCTGCAACCTCAAACGTTTGGGTTTGCCGTTTGGAAAGCCTGATATCCATTTTGGATTGTGAAGCCAGTGCCTCTGCTCATTTTACTTGACTTTACATGATGGATCATGATGGCCTTGTATGGAGTTTTTTGGGGGGGTCGGGATCTTTAGAAGGACACCCAACACAGTGTCGATGTGGGCCATCCAATTTTTGGGAGCAGAAGCAAGCAGAATCCACCAAGTAAAAACATGTAAGAATCAAATGTTGGATATTTAGCCTTTCAATGCCCTTCATCATTCTATACGAACATATTCGGCACATTGAACTCCCACCCCACCCCATAGCTATCCCATGCCTCCCACATGTTGCTTCGTGAACATTTGAGGTGCGGAACCAGAAGGCCAAAACTATGATTTGGAGGTCAAGCTTTCCCAGGCATCAGCGGAAGCAATCCCGCTTGCAGCTGAGCTGGAGACGTGGACAGTGGAGCCCACCATGGTGCGCGGACAGAAGCGAAAGGCAGGAAACACAAGCCAGGCAACAAGTTTCAAACAGCGTGTTGCGCGCAAGCAAGCCAAGAAGCGGAAGGTGGCGCCCACAGAAAAGCCGGGGCCGACAGCAGCAGACCTCGAACCACAGCCTTTAGTCCTGTCTCGAGATGACTTCAAGCGAACTCAGTCTGGAAGAGCAAAGATCAAGGAATGCATGAGTGCAATCCATGAGTTGGACTATCGCCAGAACCCAAGCTCCAGAATGTTTGATGGCAGTGGAGTTTGTCGCCTCAGGCATTGCCCAAGGATCACTCTGACTGAATGCGTTGAATTGGCTCCGGCATGCTTGGACATCATGTCTCTTGATTGACGCGGGGTCTGGCTGTAGGGCAGTGATATCATTACAGAATGGTTGGATCTCAGAAGCTTGGACATGTGTAGCATGGTGTAGCAATGTGTAGCACCAACACCATCACGTAGCTGCCGCATGCCGTTGCCCTTCACATGCATTCAGTAGTCACTTGTAAAGATCATCAACGGTCCGAGGTACAAATCCATTCGCACTCCGAAGCTGTACAGCGAAACAATCTTCAAGGTCTTCGACACCATCGTCACAGGGTTGAGACGCGATCCTCCAAAGCGAACAGCGTGGTTCAAGTTGATTGCAGATATCGCAGGGTACCAAGCCAGCTTGAAATGAGATGCCATTTGAGTGCCGCCCCCGTCTCGGCAGTTTTGGTGTGAGCAAACACATTTGACAGGGACAGTGAAATCACATGAAATCACCATAAATTACCATCAATATCCATCAATATCTTTAAGTTGTTGGGACGAACTTCTCTCGATGGCGATGGAGAGAGAGAGAGAGAGGGAGAGAGATCTTTAAATTGTTGTCATCATATGCTTGCCTTATTTGGCTTCTCTTCTATTGTCATAGTGGCCCAGCAGGAAAAAGATTTGGAGCTTAGACAATTTGTCCACTTGTGGTTTGCTCACAGTCAATTGGATTTGCGGGTTTTGGCAAAGTTTAGCACAGATCAGGCCATTTGTTCGGGTTGGAGAGCAGCCGTGCAGACGTGATAATCTATTGTAAATTACTGTAATGTAACCATATATATATAACCTACCATATTGTAAGTGCTGCAGGTTGGGGCACCATGGGAATCAATACTCCTCATACATTTCTGAAAATTTATCCATGGCTCGTTGATGTTCATTGCTTGTTCGCAGATACCATTGACTCAGTGTGTTTCCATTTGATGATGTTTTGATATGTTTTGTTGATTTTTGTTGATATATGTATATAGATATATGTGTGTTGATGAAGAGAATGGTTAGCTCAATCGAACCCGGCCTGGGTATTGATGGTTCATTGCGTGGCTGTTTGGTTTTTAAAATTTTTATTTGTGTGCATCCTGGTTACCTAACTTCAGCTTCTCCAGCCAGAGCATGGACTTCGATTCGTACCGTCGAAAAGCAGTTGAGTGTGGGCAGCAAGATCATGCAAGATAAGATCATGCAAGATAAGTTTCCATGGCAGTTTGAAAGTGTTGATTGCTGGGATGAGCTGCTCACAGGCAAATTAGATTTGCATCGTTATGGCAAGGTTTGGTGCAAATCCAGTCCGGAGCTGTGAGGGCATGGCAAGCCGTGGGGCCGGTGCAATAGCCCACCATATTGTAAACACATGAAAGGAATATTTGGATACTATGTTGATTTTGCTACCAAATTACCTTCTGAAACTGAAGTTTCTCCAACACGACTCAGCTGATAGCTGTGACATGCTTTGATTATTTTTGACTGGATTTGCTTTGGACTGTGGTTGGCAGCCACACTGAAAACCAGTGTGCGCTCCAGGCGCTGTGGTTGCGTGCGGTTGGGTGCGGGCAGCTTGAATAATCTTGGCTTCATTTTGTTTCAGAAATCTCTTATTACGAACTGGGATTCCTTCCAAAAGTTGCCTGCAGGCAAATTAGTTCTGCAAAGTTAGAGAAGGGTTTGATGCAAACTAGATGCAAACCCAATGACTTGTTTCGGAGTGTCGATCGGTGCAAGCGGACGTGCAGACGCAATAGCCAGTCACATTGTAAACCGCATGGCAGCATAGGACAACCGTAGAAGGTTATAGAAGGATATAGAAGGAAAGAAAAGAAATGACAATCATTGAGAAATATGTCGAATACAAAAGGAGGAAAAGGTTTGTGATGGTTTGTGATTATCCTGTCAATATCCGTTAATGCATGTTAATGCATTATATTGAATTATAGTGAAGTTATATTATGTATTGTTTCCTGTAAATGTATTTATTTATGTATCTTGACAATGTGTATTTAAGATCAGAGTTTAAATCCATCAATGTTTTTCACATATTGCTGACAGACAGTCTTTGAGGCACGGCACATTCGCGCACACTTGGTTCTGAATCTGCCACACTGAATACCAGTGTGCGCTGGAGATGCGGCGCCCGTACAAAAAGCTCGCAAGTTTCTGCTATGTGCCCAGAGGGAATTGCTTAGGGAAGTTGAGGGATCTTAAAGGATGTTGAGGGAGTTTAGATAAATCCAGCCATTCTGTTAAAGCGCATTTTACCTCCATCAGGGGTCACTCGTTGACGTTCGACCAATCTGCCTCGTTGATCGGGCTCCGTACGGACCCGTACGGACCACTCGAGCAGAATCCGTACGGACCATTCTGTCGCAAGGAAAATTTAGAGACGTTGGGTCCTGCCAGATTGTAACCAAATTGTCGTTGAAAGACGTTGTGTACAACCATATTGTCAAGGTTTTACGCTTTTGACCTTGTGTTCGCCAAATTGTCATTACAGGATGGTGGCGCGCAACCCCACCAGGGTTATTTCATCGGGGATATTTGATACATTTTATATGAATAAGGAAACACCCAAGATATCTTCAAGACAGATGAATGCTATGATTGGAATAGAGTCAGCAAAGATACGGTCAGTATCATGTTACATGCAGGAAGGTTCAGCGGAGCTTGTCAGCGACCTGAGAGTTGCCAGCGTTCCTTTGCGCTCAGCTTGAAGTGTTGCATACCTTTCCTTCCCCCATCTTATTGACTGGCATCAAGTTGAAAGATGACTAGATAAATAGATGTGTTCCCCGTTGGGTCGGTAAAACCTCCAGAATGCATGTTGTCATCACGTTGTCATGTCGAGTACATGTTCACTTTGCTCCCAGGTGGGCTCTTCTCCCTTGATACCAGCCATGGAAAAAAAGTTGTGTTGCGCTGGACTTGGCGTGACTGCTGCAGGCTTTGATGGTTTATTGCCATTAATGCTGATTTGCCTATTGATCATTTGCCAGATTCTGAAAAAAGGAAAAGGAGGATGTGCAGTGTACCACAAAGGTTGACAAACTTAATTCCAAAGCAATGATGGTCACTGGTGTTGGGAGATCCACGTTGAAACCGGTTGAGTCTCGGTGAATGGCTTCGTTGCGTGGATATCACAGGCAGAACACTTTATAGGATTTGACATGATTTGAGCCATGCCTAAACAGGAAAACACCCCTGTACCCACACTAAGCTATGATTTTTGATTGAGATCATTTGATGATCTTGCCCAATCACTACGTGGTTCATACCACCAACGTTGCACTCGGCGAGCCGCACACCTCAAGTGCGGCTTCCTGGCCTCAAACGTTCGCCGCATCCACTGGTGGATTCCTGGGTGGGGATACCGACTCTAGTGATCACCGAAACTGGGGAGCTGATGAGTTCTACCTGTTCATTCTACACACGGTGACCACATGATTTCTGGTACAAGGTGGGCCCCCTAGTTATACGTTGGTTAGCCATCTAACTATGGTTATATCTACCATAGCTAGTAGTTACCCTAGTTATGAACCAACTTAGCTGACTAAGGGGCTCACCTTGTATATAGATGTGTATTTGTATAGCAGTACGTACAACGAATAGATGTGATCATGATCATGCGTATGTGATTGTACATCTAGAATCATGTATGCAGATATGTATAACATGCGCATTTACAGTCGATACACATCTCGATCAATTCACTGCACCTCCAACGCCCATCCTCCTGTTGGATGTGCCGCTGCGCAGTGTGTCCAGGTCCGAACTTCGTCACATCAACGCCCCCACGGAGATTGAAAAGGCACGACATGGTGGCACGGTGGAGCGGAAACAAAGATGGCTATGGGTCAATATTTACCAACCAACCAATGGTTAACTAGCTGGTTAATGGTTGATAATAGGGAGAACAACTAGCAACTATAGGGGATAATATACCAGCTATACATGGCTATGGGTCAATATTTCCCAACCAATAATGGCTTGTAATAACCAACAATTTCATGGGGAAAACAATGGTTAATGATAGGCGAACCAGGGGTACAGGGTTTTGACCCACAGCCAAATATGGCTATGGATGGCTACAGTATGCAACCATAGGTAACCTGCGCGTTTGGTATGCTAAACAGTGGTTTCCTCTCTGGACTTCGGGTTTGAGATAGGTATGGGTAGATATATTTCACCAAATATCAACCCACGAACCAGCGGACAATTAGCTGGTGAATGACTATATAGTAATAAGAGACAATAGCCAACGATGATAGAGGATATACCAGCTATATATGGCCATGGGTCATTTATGGATGTTCACTAGGGGTACAGAGTATTGACCAACTGACTGCTGGATTCAAGGACAAAAAGGCGTGACAAAAAGAGTATTGACCGACAGCAACATTGGTATATTCTTGAAAGCACACGTAATCACAACCAGGGTATAACATTTTTTGTTGGTTGTTTGCAAACGGTTGTGTATCCATTGTCAAGTGAATTGTCAGGCTCTTAGGAGCATAGTGGGTGGATTGCCAATTGACAGTCACTGAAATTGACGCCGGTCACACAATGAAATCTGTTTTCTCATGGATCCTTTGAGTGGCATGTGCTTTTGCTATGGAACAATGACAGCTGTACTTTGAACAGCACTGCTGGAATGCAATTTATTGTATCACATTGTGCTGGAGATAGGTGCATTTTTTCACGATCTCTATTGGTGTCATACATATTGGCGTTTTGCCGATATGCGTGTTTCCTGTTTCATGATTATGAATATTGGAATATCATATTATGAATTATCCTGTTTAATGATACTGATATAGTAATGATTCTCATTGATTCCTATCATTGCTATTGTGACTCTTCTTGATCCCTGCCACTATTGTGGATTGCATTGTTTCACGGCCTTGGCGAAAGCACTAGAAACATAGCTCCTACGTGATATATATATATATATATACATATTGAAACCGTAAATTTTGAGAGTCAGAAAGTTCAACGGCACGGAGGAACCCATATCCAGGACCACCCAGCGGCCGCTCACCGAGAGTCAAGTTCGTTCAAGTTGCATCCCAGAAGACTCACACGAATTTGTCTATGCAAGTAATTTTGATGCAGGGAATAGCAGGGAATAGCAGGGAATAGCAGGGATCGGTTTCTGAGTTGAACCCTTTATAATTATAAGATTTCTTGGGAGCTATGGGTTGGTTCGGCAGCCGCATCAGGGTCCAAATCCTTTGCATTCAAACATGCAGATCTACATGCAGAAATCAGGGTAGCACAGTTATGGTAGATACCACTACCATAATGGAATGGCTTATTACCAAATTCAGAGGGAGAAGTCACTTTGTATCCTTTTCTCGAGGTTTAATGTTGCGGTTTGTCTCAGTAGCATGGACAGTTGCTCGGACATGGACCTGACAGCAAGAGATCCCAAGTCCTAAAGTTTTGGTAGCATGCAATCATGAAAGGCAGACGGGGTTCATACCGCAACTGCCATATACCCAAAAATATTGGTGACCTGTTGATGACCTGTTTCTTGCAGTTTGTGCCTACACAAACAGATTGGGTTCCATCAAAGAAAACATGGATCCTTCAAAATATGATATCAATTGCGTGGAGATTAGCAAATGGTGGTTTCTCAAAATAGGGGTACCCCTAAATCATCCAACATTAGTTGTTTATTGCTAATGAACCAACCATTTTTGGGGTCCCCTATTTTAAGAAACCTCCAAATGATCAACAATCAAAATCATAATCCGCCATTACTGCCTGATCGCTTGAACTCATTCATTATGTGAAGCACCACAATTGTTTCAGGTGCCATTTGGTGCTTTGGTTCAGTTGCAACCTGGGGAATCTGGTCAGGTCGTCAAGAGTTGGATTATCTGTCACACGGATATTTAACTATGTTGCTTGGCCACGACTCGGCATGATCAATCATTATTTACTATAATTGCAACCATTGTTAGCCGACGAAAAGGTCCTCGCCATCCACCATGCGAGGCCTTCGAGAGCAAAGTCTCTACCCTGACGGAGGAAATGATGGGCCGCTGCAAGACACTCGAGGAGGAGCTCAAGTGTTTGGGGCTGGTTGGAGGGTTGTGCCGGGTACATCATGGTGCTTGAAGTTTGAGGGTTTTGTTGGACAGTTCGTAGCGAAGGGGTGCAGAATCTGTCGAAGCAAGTCACATATGGGTGTTTCTCAAAATAGGGGTACCCCCAAATCATCCATTATTAATCATTTTTAGTAATAAACCAGCCATTTTTAGGTCTTTTACATTGTAGTCTTTGGCCAGTCGTGCTTCCCGGTCCTGGTATGCTGGGCCTTGGCTGCCAATGGGCAATTCTTATGAGAAAGTAACCCACTGTTTGAAACTCCGATGTGATGTGGTTAACCATGGCAGCGGTACAGCCGGCCGGAACCAATCTCAAGTCAATAACAGAAGCCGCACACGATTCCAACTTTGAAGTGAAGCATGCTTGCTTTTGGTTCAGCA
>VSDK01010616.1:698650-723748 GCA_009767595.1 Symbiodinium kawagutii | reverse complement strand
CTTTGTGTGAGATGGTCCATGCAGTGGACCTGAAACAGATGAATAGTCGACTGTTGGGATATGGTCAATCTATGCGCGAGATTTGGTTCAGATGTATGTACGTCCATCAATTGTAGACGTTCCCCCACTGAGATCCATGTGGTCAGTCGCTTCTTAGTGCGGCACCCATTGGAGTCTGTCGAGGTTGCCAGCTGATGGTTGAGCCGCTCAGGCATCCTACCATTCTAATGTCTTTGAAGAGGAATTTGTATGATAAAAGCCGAAGCTATGGTTCCCCCCATATTTCCGCATGTTTTCCCATATTTCTGCATGTTTTCCCATGTTTCCCCAGGTTTCCCCAGGTTTCCCCAGGTTTCATGACACCTGCTTGTCGCTTCCCATTTCGTATGACGGGCCATGTTGCGCATCGTCACCAGCCAGGCCTTTGAGTCCAAGTTATCTCTACAGAAACAGGCCATGCGGCGATGCCGATTTGACGACCAGCGACCCGCTGCATGGATCACTACATCTCACTGATTAGCAGATATATAGCTACTGTATATATAATTGAATCATATGGAAATTTACTACTTGAGCTGCAACTGTTGGGGCTAAGCTTTGATCTTAAGAGCCGAGGGTAGATAAGTTTTTTTCTGAAGAGCAGACTGTAGATGGGTCTCAATGAGTGTTGGCTGGTGTTGTGGTGCATGAGTGAGCAGTTTGCCAACAAAGTAGCGGGGTATGCGTAATGTGTTCATCATATCAAATTTAGGAACAAACATGCTACATTTTCTCCCTGTGACCTTAATGAATCCTTGATTGCTACTGGTTCTTTGCTTGCCAGATTGTTTTCTTCAATGATTTCATCGGCATTCAAACCTTTGAAACTCAACTGCTGATGCAAGGTCATTTTTGTACAATGTGGGATGCTGTCTTCAGAACTAGCACCCTGCAATCATGTACTTAGTCATGATTGTGGTGCCAACACCTCCAACATTCCCACATTACCATCATTGTTTTTTACTTCTTTTGATTGGATGTTCTTTGAGTCCTAGAAAGGGAACATTTTGTCACAAGGATGTGAGTGAAATTTGTTGGTCAAAACCGGAAATGGAGTTGAAGTCCCCAGCTGGCACTCCCGAACGCCCATGTGACAGACACATCCAGACAGAACTGCCTGGTGTCCCAGGGTTCACAGCATTGCTGGAGGCCTTTGAAAGCAAGGCCTCCACTCTGACGGAGGAAATTTCCACTCGCAGCAAGACACTTGAGGAGGCGCTGAACCGTCATCGACCGGTCGCATTTGGGAGTTGGCTACAGGATTTTTGTTTGGTTCACACTTATGTGGCAAAATTGCTATACGGCTCTATGTAATTATACAGATTATACTGAAACCCACTCATACTCGGTACGGCCCGGAAAGTGCCCTCAGGTTGCTGGATGCAGGGCCATAGTCCAGTTTGAGGTTTGAATTGTTTCCGCAAGGGACCACTATGTTGGAACATGCCGCCCGTTTTCACTGTTTGCATTTTCACCTGTTCAAGGATGTGCGGTGACAACAATTGCCATTTGTGTTGACTGATCAAAAAAACACAAAAAACACATCTACCCAGAATCTACCCTGAGCAAAGGATTTCCGAGTCCAAAAATAGAATCACAAATCACTGTGTCATGATGTTTCCATTCATTTTCTGCCCTTTTCTTCCCTTTGCTTCACTGTTCATTCCGCCCTTCCACTTAATTCCATACAATTTGGTTTGATTGATCTGTGTGTATTCAATCATGTTTCTTTAAGAAACTATGGGACCTGCAAAATATAGCAACAAAATGATCGCTGCTATTATTCAGTCCAATGGTGACATGTCAACACAATGTCCATGAAGATCTTGCTTGGAGAAGTGTCTTGGGAGTAGCTTTATTCGACCTATAATCAGGCTGAGAGCTGTTCAACATGTGTTCGTTGTTCACATTTAGCAGTTTTAATGAGTTTGAGGACATGTAATGTGTCTCCGCCAAATTTATAAGCATGCGCAATGATGCAATGTAATTCTGATGCAATGCCAAGTACTGCAATTGATGTGAATACATGCGATCCAATGCAAGATAATGTGTGCATCCTTATGTTGAACATATGTAACAGCGACAGTCATAGACTTACATGGACTTGTTCGGTTGTGGACAGATCCAGTGTCGACATTATGTTTTTAATTTGACCGCAGCTGTGACGTGGCCAAATGACGCCACAAGTGTTTTTTTTCTCGCATGGTAGTGCGTATGTACAAAGCATGTATAGATACAGAGGCATAGATGCGTGTATACTTCCATGTGATCCCATATGCAACTAATGAAAATGTTTTTTAACAAAAACACATACCTGGACACAAGCTCACACTGCTTTTGGGCATACATGGACACAAGCCCACACTGCGTACGCAGCATGTACACAGATACGGACATCGTTGGTGGGTTCAACTGTTGATATTCGTTCTCCGACACGTCTTAGCCAGGCCTTTGAATCAAAGTTATCTCTACAGAAACAGGCGACGCATTGGCCGATTCGACATGGGATTCGCAGCATGGATCAATACTGTCATCAGCAGATAGCTAATGGATGTTAATGGAATCCATTTGTTGAGCTGCAACTGTTTGGGCTAAGTTCTTTTTTCTTAAGAGCTGGTGGTAGATAAGTTGTTTTTCTTCAGGGCCGATTCGAGATGGGTCTCAATGATCGTCGTTTGCTGTTGTGGTGAATGCGTGACCAGTTTGCCAACCAAGAAGAAGGGTTTTCATGTGTCCCATCATATCAAACTTGGAACAAACATGCTAGACTTTCTCTCTGCGACCTGTTTTATTGTTGCTACTAGATGCTACCGGTCCTTTGCTCGCTAGATTGTTTGATTCACTTGTATATTTCTTGTGATTTGATGTTGTTTGAGTCCTAGAAAGAGTAATGCAGCCAGTTTGTTGAACCCATCTTGTCCAAGGATGTGAGTGGCATTGTTGGTCAAATTCACAAGCAAAGTCAATGTCCCTAGAACGCCCACATGACAAATCCATGTTGGTGTCGCAGGGTTCACAGCATTGCTGGAGGCCTTTGAAAGCAAGGCCTCCACTCTGACGGAGGAAATTTCCACTCGCAGCAAGACACTTGAGGAGGCGCTGAACCGTCATCGACCGGTCGCATTCGGGAGTTGGCTACAGGATTTTTGTTTGGTTCACACTTATGTGGCAAAATTGCTATACGGCTCTATGTAATTATACAGATTATACTGAAACCCACTCATACTCGGTACGGCCCGGAAAGTGCCCTCAGGTTGCTGGATGCAGGGCCATAGTCCAGTTTGAGGTTCGGATTGTTTCCTCAGGCAACCAGTACAGTATCTTGGAACATGCTCCAGGTTTTTATTGTTTGCGTTTTCACCTGTTTCCTGATGTCAATGTGGTCCCAACAATTCCAATTGGCCTTGGCCGATCAAGTTTGATTCCCTTTGCTTCACTTTCCATTCCATCCATTCCAAACACATACGGTGGTTTCTCAAAATAGGGGTACCCCTAAATCATCCTTTATTAGTTATTTACAGTATCAAACCAACCATTTTTTGGGCCCCCTATTTTGAGAAACCACCATATGCTGGTCATTATCCTCCATTATTGGTTGGTTAATATTGACCCATAGCCACATACATACATATAGATTAGATTTATCTTTACCCTTGCAGTGTTTGAAAGCGTGTCTGATCGGGACATTGTTCGACATCGCCAGGCCTTTGAGTCCAAGTTGTCCCTGCAAAAGCAGGCCGCCCTGGGCTGATCCAGGGCGACAGAAACAGATGAGTTGGGACATCACGGATGAGTGGTGATGAAGTCACCAGTAGCCCCATGGAATCGACCATTATATAATCACCATCAACTGATTCATTGGTATCCATTGGTAGTCATGAGTCATTGGCATCCATTGATATCCGTGAGCATCTGTGAGTATCCAGGAGTTACGAATATCTAGCCACCATTAATTACGATTCGCGCTTGTCAAGTTCACACTCAGGCTGGAAGGTGCAAGACGGAACAGATTTTGATGCAGTAGACTGAACGTGTACGTCGGCTTTCTGTTTATCCAAAATGTTAGCGGAATGGTTCACCACGGTCCTCAAAGCGATTTTGTAAAAAAAGCCTTATCGGACTCCCAGCGAAAGGGACACATGTACATAGTGAATGGCTGGTAAATTGCGATTTCACGCTGACTAAATAGAAAGGATGACAAGGATGTTTATGCCAGACTAGGGGGAAGCCGAGCCAACAAGATCCGGTTGTGCACTCAAACATGCTGTGTTTGGCAGCACAAAATGGTATGATCAAATTTCTGCAGGCTTGCGACGGAAGCCTACGTGAGCAGGGTGAGGAGTGCATGCCTTCATGTGATTTTCTGGTTTTGCACTGCCAGCTGCGTGATGTTGGCGGAGATTAGTTTCGAAACTGGTGGCGTTCACCAACCTGTGGTGGTTATGTGGTTATGAACCTATTTTTGGTGGATATGAACCTGTAGTACTGATCGGTGTGGCGGTTATGTTATGAATTTATTGTTGCTGTTTTTGTGAACCGTTTTTTGTTTATGTGTTTTTCAGTTTTCGTTTTTTAAACACCTACAGTTGGCCCACCGGTTTCCCACGAGGCTACTGAACCGCCCTCTGTATGTTTTGCAAGCGTTGTAGCCGCTGCTGCTGTTGGGACTGGGCACCAAATCTTTCTAGTGGATCCCTTCAAAGGCTGCAAAGAATGGGGTTCGGACATTACTACCATTGCCAAGATAGGGAACTTAGTGGTTGCAATTATTTTATGTAATATTGGTTTCCCATGGTAGATTTAGTGGTTTCCCATTACTATCATCACTACGTCTACTTTGTTACCATCAGATAGGGCATAAAAAACCTAGAGGTACTGGTCAGCGTTTATCATGCGGTTGTAATGATTGACAAGTAAAAGACCAGCTTCCCACAGGTTAATCATTCCGTTCGACTGTCAGTGCGAAGAGCTGCTGAATAGATCATGATTATGAACTATAGTGGTATATGAATTGATCATAGTTTATGAAGCTAGCTGGCTGGTGGAATGATCATGTTTTATTTTCCCAAATGTCATTCTTAACAGATGGTTAGTGGACGAATCAGTTTCAAGGGGTGGTTCAACCCCCAACCAGTAATGATCATAATCGACCTTTGCTAACATTTACCAACCATTAAGAATGACTAACCACTATACGAAATGAATGTTGATCATGGGTCGTTCAACCACCAAGCAGTCATAATCATTTTCAGTTTCAACCATGTTTAATCAGTATCAACCATTATTCAACCATTACTAACCATTACTAACCATTATTAATCATTATCCACCATTATTAATCATTATTAACCACTATTAACCAGTATCAACCACTAGTACACCACTAGTACACCACTAGTTTTCCTATTCACCATACGAGTTGGTGAGCAGCACCAGCCGCAGCTAGTCATCCGCGCAGGAGTTGGATGGTCGCCTGGTTTACGAGGTCAAAGCGCTGCGGCAGGCGGGGGCGGTGGCAGGTAGTTGGTGGTTGGTAGTGGTAGGTAGTGCTAGGTCATGATGATCATTCATTAAGTATTATGGTGGTTAATCATTCTTAATGGTTGATAAATGTTAGCAAAGGTGGATTATGATCATCACTAGTTCGGTGGTAGATTGTTAGTACCAAGTAGCAGGTACTACTACTTGGTCTCTGACCTAACCATGGAATGGATCGGGGAAACAGTTTTACACGTTTTTTTCAGTGGGCAGTGGAAAGTGTCCAGTTTCTAACTCAGGATTATGGAGTTTTGTCGTTGTTTCCAGGGGGATTGTTTCCTGCAAAGCACTTACCCACAGAAGAAAGCGAACAGATGGTTGAAACACCACGAATTGGAATGCAGCTGACTTACTGCCTCGGGCAGAACAAAGCACAGTACCCTTTGATTCTGCAGTAAGGTGATGATCAGCCGTGATCAATTGAATTAAATCCTAGATATTACTTTTTTAGACTCGTTGTGAACCGTGATTCAGTGCTTACACTTGCCATGATACTATTGTTGACTGCGAACAACTCTCTACGGTCACTACTAACCATCCCTACCAAAGATCTCTGCTTCTCATCACTGCTGACCATCATTGATGGCCATCAACCACTAACCCATCACTGGCAACCTTTCAGGAACTGGATTTCAGCAGCGAGAGCTTGAAACTTGAGTTGCAAAGCAATTTGGAGCACAAGCTTTGCAACTGGAAAGCAGAACGTGCCGGGTTGGGTTCGGTTGGACTGCATTAATCGCGGGGCGTGCTGGGCTTCACAGATTGTCATGCCAATGGTCCAGTGGGTACCACGTACCATCGTACCACCGTGTATGCCTTGTAGGTATGCATCCGGAGAAGGGTGGCAGTGCCACTCCATTTGGTTCATGTCGTACTGTTTGCGACTGCAAACCCAAAGAACTCTTGGGAACTGTTTGGGCGATTAGACAAGTCCATAACTAGAGGATGTCGACGAGCATGGCCATGTAGAAATTGTTTACAACTAAGTTTGACATTCCACATTTCGTTTGAGATTCCTTAACCTCCCAGGAAAGTCGCTGATATACTTGGGATTGTCATGGTCCGTGACCATTACAGGTTGGAGTTCAGCAGGCACCGGGCAGCTTGGAAAAGGATACTCATGCGGGTCCGAGCTGGTTGCTTGTGAGCGGTTGTAATCAATTAAGATACACAGGATGATATTAATATATGATATCTTTCAGAATATCAGTTCTGGCAATACTGAGAGTATACAATGCATTGTCGTTTGCAACACATATTGGGACAGCAACAACGCTGTTCAAAAAATGCATACTCTAGAACATCGAAACATAGTAAATCACCCGTATGTTGCCCAATTATGTTGATTTGTGGTTTTAACAATTTACTTGTTTTCCTTAACATCAAGCATATTGTTCAGAGGGGTGGTTCAACCACCAACCAGTAATGATCATTGTCAACCATTATAAATCATAATCATCATTGTCTATGAACAAAACCACTAACAAAGCCATGGCTTATAACCCCATTATAGCCATTAAAACCATCATACCTCTAGCTATGGCTTATAACCATGGCTTATAACCACCGAACAGCTCGCATTCTGAGGCGACGTCTCCCGACCCATGGAGCAGATTCGCGGCTTGACCGGAAGATCGGCCCCGAGTCTCGGTCAGGAGAAGTAGATCGTTAAGGTGGAAATACCGATGATTCCAGGCGTATGCATGATGATGTTCATATATGCATATACTATTTGTGGAAATATATCTCGATAGAAGTATGTATGTGTAGTGCAGATATATATATATATATACCTATTCATATATATATATATATATTTCTATTTATTTTCATATATCAGATAGTGTGGATATATTTTCACATAAAACACATTGCGCTCTTGAGTAGGAAATGATTTTGTTGCATGTGTTTGACTCCTTCCCGAGGCAAAGTCGTGCGGTACAAGCATGCAACAAATCATGGTTACAGTAATGATTGCTCATTCAAAACCAAATCGGCAGACATAGCAATAACCATGACTACAACAGTCTTTTCTAAGTAAACCATCATAAACCATGATAAACCCTTTATAAACCCTTACCAACCCTTTCAAACCCTTATAAACGATCATATACCATCATAAACCATTGAAAACCCTGCCTCTATCCCCATCTCCTCATATTGCTTACAGCCTTCATAGCCTGCTGGAGCCAAGGTCAAGAGCTGCGCCAGGTGTTGGACAGCAACGAGCGCCGCGATGAAGTCATGGAAGTGCTGGAGCAGCATCAGGCAGCGGGGGGCCGATGCCTGGTAGCGACTTGAAGAGGCAACTGGGTGTTTCTCAAGCCATAGGGGTACCCCCAAATCATCCTTTAATAGTCATTTATAGTGATAAACCTACCATTTTTGGGGTCCCCTATGGCTTGAGAGACCACCAACTGGTCAGATACTGAACTGGATTCAACTGATTAAATAGTCCGCTGGTTAGATAGTCATTTGGTTGAATTGGTTGAATAGTCAATTGGTTGAATAGTCAACTGGCTGAATCTTCAACTTCTAAATCAAGTCTTTAGATTGACAGATCAACGGTTTAGATTGTTATTGTACTTTTTCCTAGTCAAGAAACTATAGGTGAAGCATCTATCAATAGGATCGATCAACTTGTCGTCCCCAGTAGAAATACAAGCGCCCAAATCAAGTCATGGCCGAAGTCGCGAAGAGGTGGTATAATGCTCGTAGTAAACAGTGAACAGGAGTAGCAAGTGACAGACTCTTCCAGGTACAAAACCGTCAAAAGTTAGATGTCATACGCACGGTTGGTAGTCTTAAATGTGGCACCAAATATGTAACACCTCGTATGCTTGCAAAGCTTCAGATGAACATGTCAGGATTTTCCTTATAGATTCTACTTGCAAATATATGACATATCCCTTGCTTCTGATGAACTTATAGATTCTGCTCCAAGTTGTTCTGCAGGCGGCAGTTCAGTCAGAGTTGGAACAACTCCGTCAGGGGCACAGCGCGGGTTCGGGCGTTGGTACGGCGGCAGTTGCCGGCAACGTTTCTGCTTCAAGCGAGAGATCATGATGATAAGTTGTTGATTGTTTTGTTGGAGTCTGTGGTGGTCTGTATATGGTGGCTTTGTACAGTTGAGAAATTCTTTGAACCTTTTTGCTTTCCTGTACTCACAAGCTTCACCAAAATCCTCCGAGGACAAGAGGTGTCCAGCAAGCTACAAACTGAGGAGCAGGTGGCAGCTCCGAAATGGGCCCCCAGCTGTTATCTAGGTTGGTACTAGGGTAAGTAAGGGAATTACCGGTTGTTAACAACGAGGGTTTACTCAAGGGTAACGGTAACTAAGGGTAACGAGGGTACCTGTTGTAACCAGCTCTATAGGGGTCCTGTGCCAAGCATTTGACACAGGCTCAGGTCTTCCAAGTGTGTATGGTGATTGGGACCACTGAGGACCGCAAAAAAGTTCAAACTGTGGCAGGGAATTTACTAACCTTGTTGAGTTGCTTAATTGTTAATTGTGTTAGCTAAATGCTCAACAAGCAACTTAGCAACTAACCTGGGGCAACATTTGGGGATTAACAAGCAGGTGGGGTCAGGTGCAGATGAATAGGATTTTGACCACTTCACAGCAGAAAAAATGTTTGTTTTGCTTCGAGGAAGCCACAGTCTTTGTGGAATCCATGTGTGGATAGCAGGGGCGTCTCGATAGCAGATCTGCTGCTCAGCTGTCGAATTCAAAGAGCAGGATCCGTAGCTCCGGATCCTGCTACAGGTTCGAGTGCTGATCAGCGAACTGCTCATCAAAGCCAAGGCAGATTTCAAAGAGCCACGTGGCTGCGCATGATGTGGCTGCTGGACTTGGAGTGATACCAAGGGTCCTTGTGGAGGTGACATATTTGCGAAAGGGGGGGGACCTACTCGAGATTGCTGATACTGCTGGTTGGTCACTGGGTTCTGTGAGTATGATGAAAGTGTAGAGGGGCAGTGGTAAATAGAATGACTGTAATATGATAGATATTATTTAGCAGTCTATTGGTGAATTTGTTTATGAGTTCGTTTGCCTAGTCTGTTTTGGGGGAAGCCTAGAGTCGTCAGCACGAATCATAGTTATTATCACAAGCTCTGCGAAAAAGACTTTCAGCGAACACAGCGATTTCAAAAATCACTAGAAGGCCCAAACAATGCTTAAACAAATGCCCCTAACCGCTAACTTAATTTTGCCACTGGGTTGTTAAAATTGAGATATGGCCAATGTGGAACAGAAAACAGCTCTCAACTGGACTCATGGCACCTCATGAGACCGCTGATCCTTAACCTTCTCTACGTTTATAATGGTCAATCGGTCAATCATGCTTGACGCTTGTCAAGGGCGGTGCCAGGTGCAGCTGGCTACCCACGGTGCATGAAAACGCCTCTGCGATGTTCATGGTCAAGCCTTTGGCATTGATCCACAGCTACATGATCCTACATGTTCGTGATTGCTGATCTACCAACATGTATCATCACCCTGGCTTGAACTAAGATAGACGCGAGTTATATCGAGTTATCACCACCCCGTTAGATAAGAAAGCCATGCATGAGTAGGTAGTTTGGCACATCAATGTAGCCAAGTGTCAATGTTTGATTGAAGACAGGCACGAACTGTGACTTGCCATGGGGCATACATCTACTGATCATTTTTTCAACACTGCTGTGTTGCCACGTTGCCATGTTCATCAATACACGGATCTGGATGGTGATTTCTCAACGCCAAAGGTATTTCTTGGTCATCGAAAAGTTGTATTGTTTTTGTTGGCTGCTACACTCAAACGTTCCATCAGTAATGGATTTCATATCCATTGCTGTCAGCGTCTATCAATGAAGTGTCAACCTGTTTTGATCAGTGCAATTCCACTTCAGCGGTTTTACGTTGACGTTGTTTTTCCTTTGTGCCCATCCAGTTGGTTTTGTCGATGGTTGTACCTTTAGAACTGAAGACTTCCTCAACGTGTGTGATCATGTGCGATGCAATTTGATTTCTTACTGTTGAGTGTTGGATGTTCATATACCGGCACTAATCTTCATTGCCCTATTTGTAGTTTTCTTTTGTGAGTATTACGCTGTAGGAATGTATGTCATCCTGGTACCCGGAGTTGTGGCAAATGGTTACGGACAGCAGACAATTATTGGCACATTTTTTGTCCTGATACATCAACTTGTCTCCATGAATATGTGGTTAAAATTCATAGTGTGACACATTTACTAGTTGATATTGCGTGTAGGTGGTGTTTTGTATACTTGTGTATGCTTGCATCCACATTCACAGCTGCAGATTTACATCGACACACGCGTAATCACATATGTGCAAGGGTCAAAACACGGTTCAAATTGCCAAGTGTTCGGGCCGCCATGCCGAAACCAAGTTTGTTATTTTATGGTGTGTAGCGATAGGGAGCCTTGAATAGCGATACCCTGTGTTATACATGTATATGTAAAGTAGGCCTTTGGGTTTTGAACAAGGGAATAATGGAAGTTGGGATGCCTTCATTTTTCGTGATTCACCAGGCCCCCGTAGCGATACCCAAAGCGATACCAATCGATACCCCTAGCGATACCAAAAGTGGTTTGGTATGGTCCTCCCCCCAGATGATGCCCAACCAGTCTTGTAGAAGATATTCACACGTTTTGTCAACCAATATGTGTTTTGTATCCCCCCGCATGCCATGCCTCGGAGCCGGGAGACCATCACTGGCCTTCGCAATTTACTACGTCAATTGCTAGCATGTAAAGCTGTCAAAGAAAAGTTGCTAGCGAGAGTGCAGTGGTCACGGCCCAGTTCTTCTGAAGATTGACATGTTCGGTGACGATGTCCCGTCGAGCAAAAAGTAGTGAAACCCTGTGCGTAGCGATAGGGAGCCTTGAATAGCGACACCATGGCCTTAGATTATATACCCAGTTTCGACTGTCGCACATATATATATATATCATATACACATATCTTCATTTCCAGATGCATATTTGCATAAAATAGATTTATATTTACATATGCTCTTTTAGATTACGGTATATGTCTTCGGTACAGTGTGTTTCTTATTGAATAAATGAATATGTTTATGTTTTATCTATATATCTAAACCTATATCGACATAAAATCACTTACATACATGCTGGTGGCAAAAACAAATGATCACATTAGCTTTGAAGCAAAGTGCAAAAGCCTGCCATATACATACAATTGCATATTCATCATTTGCAAATGCGTTATCCCTGTGAATGACACCTAATTGCATCTACATGTGTTTGTTACTATGAAACACATTTTAACAATATACATTTCTTCATATCATATTTTTAATTGTATAACAAAGGTTTGTATATGTCTTTCATCTTAAACTTATGTTTGATGACGATAGATTTATGTATATATACATGTATTCATTTATCTCAATATACATACCTATTACACATAGTCATTTGCATTTCATCATGCACTTTTGCCTTTATGTGTGAAATAAAATCATACGACCTACAGATGGTTATCATAATTACAATCCATTCATCACATATACCTAATACAATTGATTAATCACTATGATTGATTAATCAATATAGTCATAATCCATTAGTCATAATCATAATGTTGTTAATCATTGGACCTAATAAATTATGAACCATCATTGATTAATCAAATGCAACTAATATAATTGATTAATCACTATAATCTTCATCATCCTACAGATGGTTTAGTTATAGTAGACCTACATAATATTAGTTAATATAATCATAAATGATCAGAATATAATCATAATCATAATCCATGAATCATTATAATCATAATCCATTAATAATAATAATCCATCAATCAGACATAACTAATATAATTGATTAATCATCATAGTCATAATCCATTAATCAAAATCATAATAGTCCTTATAATCATAATCCATTATATCATTAATCTTAGCATCTATTCATCATAATATAATCATAATCATAATCCATGAATCATTATAATCATAATCCATGGATAATAATCCATCAATCAGACATAACTAATATAATTGATTAATCATCATAGTCATAATCCATTAATCAAAATCATAATAGTCCTTATAATCATAATCCATTATATCATTAATCTTAGCATCTATTCATCATAATATAATCATAATCATAATCCATGAATCATTATAATCATAATCCATGGATAATAATCCATCAATCAGACATAACTAATATAATGCCTTGGACCTACAGATGCTTCGTCATTAATCAAAATCATAATAGTCCTTATAATCATAATCCATTATATCAATAATCTCAGCATCTATTCATCATAATATAATCATAATCATAATCCATGAATCATTATAATCATAATCCATGGATAATAATCCATCAATCAGACATAACTAAAATAATCAATTAATCATCATAGTCATAATCCATTAATCAAAATCATAATAGTCCTTATAATCATAATCCATTATATCATTAATCTTAGCATCTATTCATCATAATATAATCATAATCATAATCCATGAATCATTATAATCATAATCCATGGATAATAATCCATCAATCAGACAAAACTAATATAATTGATTAATCATCATAGTCATAATCCATTAATCAAAATCATAATAGTCCTTATAATCATAATCCATTATATCATTAATCTTAGCATCTATTCATCATAATATAATCATAATCACAATCCATGAATCATTATAATCATAATCCATGGATAATAATCCATCAATCAGACATAACTAATATAATTGATTAATCATCATAGTCATAATCCATTAATCAAAATCATAATAGTCCTTATAATCATAATCCATTATATCATTAATCTTAGCATCTATTCATCATAATATAATCATAATCATAATCCATGAATCATTATAATCATAATCCATGGATAATAATCCATCAATCAGACATAACTAATATAATGCCTTGGACCTACAGATGCTTCGTCCTTCTCGACAGCGCTTCCCAGGCAACTGCAACCCTTCAGCCCCATCGAGCGACGCTTGGAGCAGCTGGCCGTGGAGGTGCGGTGCGAAAAACCACCGTTGCGCACCGCACCGCTCGCGGTGGCTTCTCAAGCCATAGGGAACCCCCCAAAAAATGCTGGGTTTATTGCTATATAAATGACTCATATTGGATGACATCTATTGATCATGTAAGCTGACTTTTTTTTGTGTGTTTATAATTAGATAACTATATACATAATTAGATATGATACATATAATTGGTGTGTAATTTATACATATATGTATGTATGATGCAAACTTCATAAGATGAAGAGGGATGTACAGTAGATGAGAAATTATATACCAAGTATGATGTAAAAAACACATATTTACATAATATATATATATATACATACATCTACTATATTTATATCGAAATATATTTCTTTGATTTTTCAGATATATACGTAGACCTCCACGGAATATATGTACTTACATACGAATTGAAATATATACATATATATTTATGATGCAAATTATGCCTATAAACTGCATAGATAAACCTGAATGGAAATCATACATACATAGATTTAAGATTTCAGTGTACATAGTAGTTCTACATGGAGGCTATGTATGTATATGTTTGTATATTCAGATGCAACTTTGTACTGTGTGTGTGCATGCGTGAAAAAAATGAAATTGCCCCTTCCCGCCCCTTCCCCTTCAATCCTATGGTTTATCTAGATATACATGGTATTGGTCAACAATGATGGGCATTCTTCAAGATTGGTTTGTTCAATTTATATTCACAAATGTTTGTTTTGGAGTGGATAGTTATGGAACAAGGGTATTGTAGTTGATTCATGAATATTAGCCGTTATCATCCAACAAGCGTTTACAAGTGCTATGCAGACCTGTGGCTAAATTTCTGAATCACCATTTGTTGGACACGTTTGATGATGGTTTCATGATCACGTTCCGCCAATTGTTTGACAATATCTAAGTGTTCAATTCAAATGGAATGTGCACATTGTGGAACCAACCCTTACTCGTATTGGGCTGCGGATGCAGCAGTCATTTACGGTACTTGGCTGGGGATACCAAACTGATTGTCTAATTCGCTGGTTGACAAAGGAAAATAGCAGCCAACAATTTCTTGCTTGATCACGGATTCATTGGTTGTCAACCAAGTTTGTGTATGTTGCTGCTAGTGTTCATGTTAACCATATCAACCATAGTTACGCCTATAGAAGATCCCTAGAAGATTCACTGTTATTGCTGTTGTTCTTGATGTTGGTGCCGCTGTATATTGGTAGTGCTGATTGTTTCTCGTTGCTGCAAGGTGTCGCGTTCTCAGTCGATGGCAGACCGAGCTCGCGAAGAGTTAGGTGTGGCCGACTGTGATGATTTGGGCAGTGGGAAGGATGCGGTGACGGCGGTGGCACTGACTAATTTTGGTGATGCTAGGAAATCAAACAACTGGATACAATCTAAAGAGTCTAATTTCGGTGATACTAGGCAGCTAGAGAATCAAACAACTGGAGATTCAATCTAACGTGACCAAGAAGGGGGACATGCCATGACCCGCAGTGACACACCGTGACACACCGATAAAAAATTGGTAAACAGGTCACCCAACCACCAAGAGAGACGCTGTGGTATTGCAGATTTTACCTCTTGCAATTCTGTGGCAACTCTCAGATACACCACTTGGATCTCGCATGATCTCGCCACATCCTGTAAGACATGCTGGCTGCATGAGAATGACCTGAATCATTTTGAAAGGGTATGCCCCTCAAGCAACCGCAAAATGGCCATGGGTCAACATTAGCAACCAATAATGGGGGATAATCACCAACAGTAGGAATAGGAAAACAATGGTTGATTATAGGGGAACCAGGGGTACAGGGTTTTGACCCACTGCCAAATATGAATGCGAAGAAGATAGTAGAACAACATGTTCATTCATCGCTGAAATAAGTGCTTGTTTAATTTTAATCAACACTGCTGGGAGATAGTTTGGCCACCCATGCCAGAGTTCAGCAACATGTTATGTTGCTACGCTAATCGATCAGATAGCAGCTGTCCCAAATCTCCTAAAGCCAATCAACATGACCGTGTGCAGACAACCTTGGATGTACTATATATATAGTTTTGGGATGTTTTGCTGGTGACAGCAATTATAATAACATACAACTTATCATTTTGCCAGTCTGTAGTAATACCAAGGAAATACATCATATCAAAGTGGCAGTAAAATCATGACAGTTGGTCATGGCTACAGGTGGAATCCTTCGCGCTGAAATGCAAGAAGTGGCCATGGAAGCTGCGTCTCTTGTCGAGTTGGCCTTTGATAAACGCAGTTCTGGGGCAGTCTTGCGAAGCAAGCGCTAAGAAGTTGGGGGATCATCCGTGCTACAATGATTATCACCCTGGTCATTCTCACCATCATCATCATTATCATCATCACCATCATCACCATCATCATCATCATCAGCAGGTATAAGTTATCATCAGCTTGTGGTGCTGCTAACGATGATTGGTGATGGTTGACAACATGGAATAACACTCCGAAAAAAATGCTAAATCAGGGTGTGCAATCATTTGCAAGTAGCATTACATAGCAATAGTTGCAATCATTACAAGTAACATGGCAATCCACCAACAAATGGCAATAGATTACTCTCAGTGTTACTTTTAATGATTGCAACGATTGACATTGCCCTCTACAGGTCGCATGACCACCACGAACAATCGCCTGAACTTTGACCAGGGTTTGGGTGTCCGCTTGGTATGCCAAGGACAGGGCAGCGAAAACTGGTGGATCAGGAGTTGCGCAGTTTGCTGGATCTGCAGCACCGTCAGTGCTTCGGCTGGCAATTGCTTTGTCAGTCCTCCTTTTCCGACATGGCTTGTGGCATCCTACCTGGCGTGTGCCATGATTTGTTCATCCTTGTGCAACAACAAATTGTCATTGTGTATTTCTTTGCAAGACCATCATCATGATGATGTAATCAAAACCGTGATCATAAAAACATTATAATCATTGTGGTTTTACTGCATTGAACCAATGAAATCACTGCCAGTGGGGCCTGCATTCATACGGGATTAGTGGCAAAGAAGTTGGGACCTCCAGTCCTGTAGGCAAATGATCGGATTTCAGGGGTAACCAAAGCATGAACAGACCCATCTTGGAGCCATAAACTTAGTTGTTTCACTGTTCCTTTACATGCCCTGCAAGCTTCGAATTCTGATCTTGACTTGATTTCATCGCATTTTTGTTCAATTGCGCTGATAAGGTAGAATAGAATAGAACCGGCTGGTTATGTATGAGAAACAGAAGACACCAAACCTGTTTGATTAGGAGTTGGTTCAGAGCTGTCATGCACTGCACCAATGATTCAAATGATTCTTCAAACTATTAAGTTAATCAACTTGCAACCGTCATCACTTCTATGAACCCTTTTCTTTTACATATGAAAATAATCAGCAGTGTCTTTTGTGTTTGTCATGAGGCATGTTCAGAAAATGTAGATGCATACATACACATACACATGTTCATAAGTACACATATACAATGATATGGACGTGGATATATACATGTTCAGGTTTACGCATGTTTGTGTCTTGTGTTTGTTTGTGTTTAAAAAAAATATGTATGTTGCATATTTATATACTATTATACATATAATACATATATATATATATATTACGGCTTGTTAGTACACAGACGTAGCAACATTGCATGAGCCAACGTGAGTGTCATACTGCCAGCATACAGAAAACACATCCCCGTGTATAATTCAGATAGACTTGTCTCGACATGCACACACACATGTCTGTACAGATATCATAGCTGCATAGATATGACTGCACATGTCACAATGGTATTCTTTAAAGATCCTAGAGATATTTATATACATACAGTACACAGTATGATACGCTTGAATCCGCAAAGTCTATTTCAACATAGTTATGTTTTGTATGAGTTTGAGAAACAACAAAAAACAACTTGTTAATTTACAATTTGATTCAATGATGTATTTTATAAACACTTATATCTTTATTCATGTGTAAATTGATACAAGAAGTAAACTGGTGATCTATGACACTCATGTAAACTATTTTACATCTACTATTATGATCAACTATAATATATACAATAAAATACTTTATAAATGAGTATCCTCATGTATTTATTACTTAATTGTTTATATATATATATTTATATTTTGAAAAACATATATTTATATACATATATATATATATATATATATATATATATCATCTATATATTAATATATCTATCTATAGTATCTACATAAATATATATAAGATAATATTTGTATATATATATATTCATTTATTTGTTTATTTATTTGTTTATATTGATATATATATATATATTTATATATTAATATATCTATCTATATATATTTTGAAATATATATCTACTCATGTCCTTGTTGATCGTATCTCAACCCATCGACCCTTCGTCACCCATTGAGGTTCGCTGACGCCTTGGAAGCCGCTGCCAGTCGCGCCTCGTTGGAGCTGAGGGAACTCTCCGGGAGCCACGCCACCGAGGCGCCGGGGGAGTTCCAACTCGTCCGTGGACGAGTTGGTGGGTGGATCAGCCGGGTGAGCTGTCCATCTTGAGCTGTCCATGAGTAGTTGGACATCTTGAGCTGTCCATCTTGATAGCCATGATTGAGATCATGGTTTGTCAAGATCATGGTTGATGATCATATCATGTTAGCATCTTGATTTTATTTGATCATGGTAATCCGCTTGAGTTGTTCAGTTGATCATGTTGTTCAACATTCCATTTTGATCATCGTGTTGAGTCTTTGATTTGGTTGAGTTTCATCGTGTTGGTTGAGTTTTGGAGGGTTGAGTTTCGCAAAACATGTTGAGATGACGTTCCCTCTGTTTTCCATGTGCGGAGAGTTTTCCAATGTTGTTCATGTTTGATTTTCCGAATGTTTTCCCTGTGGGAGATGGCTGATAACTTTCTTTTGTTTTACAATGTTTTCCGTGCTGTTGATTTGTGATGAAATGGCGTTGTTGCCACTCAAGTCAGGCTTCCTGCAGACGGATATGAAACAGATGGAAACAGCCACGGGCACGTCGTCAATTCACTCAGATGAAGAGCTTGTGTCAAGGATTTAGGACTGGCTGTTGTCAGGAGCTGTAGAATTGTTTGTTTTCTTTTCTGTGCAAGACATGTTGAACCAATGTGAGTTGATAAGTCAACACGTACAATTACTTGACAATGTACATGTTTGTCATCATATTCAACTATTGATATTTGTAGTTTATGCTTATTCAAGGGCTCATCTGTTTGTTTCCAGCATTACGTCACAAGGCAGGCATTCCATAGCTGTTCAAGGTATATTCAGGTATAATCATTATATCATCTAATTATATATATATATATATATGTATAATCATTCCATGATATATCATCTACTTTCTAGATGTTCAAGGTATAACAGAGATATTCAAAAGTCCCATGGATCGAGTCGCTATCGGATGCCCTGTCAACCTCGATCCCCTGCAGCAGGTGCGCGCTTTGGCCCTGCGGTTGACAGATGCAGAACGGTTCTCCCAGCAGGTGCACTTTGACAGTGGGTTGGTGGCCACTGCTGGTTGCTGGCGTTGTGTGGTGGACACTGTGGTTACCAGCAGAAATGAAAAAACACACTTAAAGCAGAATTTGCAACATTGAAACGCTAATCCAGTTTTCTTCTGTGGGTCCGAGAACAAGTGAGGGCTAGTAGTAGGAATAACAATATTAATATGTAGTCGTAGTAGTAGCAGCAGCAGTAGTAGCAGCAGTAGTAGCAGTAGCAGGAGCAGGAGCAGGAGCAGGAGCAGGAGCAGGAGCAGTGGTAGTAGCAGTAGTAGTAGCAGTAGTAGTAGAAGTAGGAGTAGTAGTAGGAGTAGTAGTAGACCCCGTTTTCAGGAATCCTTGGTCACGAAAGCTAGCGTCAGCTAGCTTCGTTGCTCTTGCTTTAGCAAGGTATTCAAGGGGGGGAGAAAAGACGGATTCCTTGAAGTTTCAAGGCGAAGCCCCCCCCCCTAGCGTTCCCGGGCATCTCTTGCAACCAAAAGGTCGTGGGCTCAAATCTTGCCAGGGTCAGCTAGGAGCAGATGCCGCAGAAGGCAATGTCAGTGGTTCTAGTTGGCTGGATGTGTGCCAGCAGCGATTGCCTAGAGTGAAAAAAATAACAATCAGCACGATAACCATGAGCATCCATGTAGTAACAGTCAGTACATGTCAGTACTATGACTGTATCAGCATTAGCCGTCATCCTCTTCGTACCCTACCTCTGCTGCTGCTGCTGTTGCTACTACTGCCATTGGTACTACCACCATTATCTATGACTGGTCCAAAAATGTAATGTTTGTAGATCAGAAAATCCCGCAATTGCAGGTGAAATCATTGAACATAACGCAACAGTCGTTGTGTTTAAAAGTGCCTCAACCTAATTTCGTTCGGTTGAGGCACTTTTTTAATGGATATTTGGTAGAACAAGGGTCTTCATACTTCTCCTTCTGCTCTTACTATTATTTCCTGCGATTACTATTACTACTACTACCCACGCATCAAGAGCACAAACCCAGGTAATCAAGAGCACAAACTCACATATTAAATTCACAATTTACTTTGTTTTGATCGGCATTTGCATTCATCTTTATACATCAAAAAAACAGATCCCAATTCAACTAATACATTTGGCCGATTATGTACACCCGGTGTGCTCCTGATCGATCAGTTTCACATTTCCTGCCAGCTCGGCAACTATTGGGCACATCATCTTATATCAACAGAGCTCTCTGACATGTCTTTTTTGCTTGCTAGCTTTCGTTCTCTCCCCCCTGGGCCTCAAGTCATTCGAGCAGCAGCATTTTTTACTTCCCTTACCTTATCCACTTTTGTTCCTGCCTTCTGACATTCAACATATCACAGGGCCACTGAGATCCAAACGGGAAACCTCTCGATTTCCCAGTGTAGTAACCCGTTCCAGCCTTGGCAAGAGAGTTCTTTATGCAACCTTCATGCGGATATTCACAAACCAATTCAAACAAATGCAAATCTACCTAGGCTGGGCACTGAGTTTCCCGGTGCCCAGCCACCTTCACAAAAACTAGCAGCCGTGAACAGATTTTCGGTCATCCTGACCAGCTTGCACTGGGATTGAAATTAAGATTAAGCGATCATGCTTCATTTCGTAACATTTCAGATACAATATATTGTCTTTTTTCATATGTACATACACATTTCAATATGTAGAATCTATATCCAATAGTGACGTATGATTAGGTCTCGCAAACTCGAAGAATGTTTTTTCTTATCCCCAGCAATGGGTGATGATGGGAATGGACGCCCACAGAGAGGTACCATGCAAAGTCTGATGAAGTCCTACTGGGTATGGGCCCCGCCCCCATGGCCTGACCGACGGTCCACTCGCAAGCACCTGGACGGCACAGGTGGGTTTCGCTGTTCGAGAGATGCAGAAGCACCGCGTCAAGGTGTGGAGGGGGCGTCAAGGCACTGCCATTTTTGAGCATAGGCATCACCATAGGCATCACCATCGAAATCTACCGTCATCAACCATCATTAATTGTCAGACATGATGGCTCACCATCATTAAGCCATCAGTATATTAAAAGGATTATTGGACGTCATCCAACCATCATGAGCCATCACTAGTCATAATCACATCACAAACCATCCCTAGTGGCGCTTGACCATTAAAATCACCAATCATCACCATCAATCATGGTTGACCCTCGAAGCAAACCATCGACCTTTAACAACCACCACTGAATACAATATTATATGCAATTGACCATTGGTCACCAATACCAGTAACAATGCACCATTCTCTGTAAAGTGATCGGCTGAACCTTCAAGGCTACATGGGGACCCTTTGCCGGTGCGCGACATGGTTGGGTAGAGACATTTCTTTTATGACCTAGGTCGTACTCCCAAAGCAGCAGTTTCTTACGGTTATCAAGATGGTCAAATGAGCTTTGTTCAAAACCTAAGGTATTTAATTTTAATCTTCGGTGGAATTTCCATTAGATTTATGAAGAGGTTTTGAACACTGCACAAATGTTGTCGAGAATTGACGATGCTTGATATGGATGAACGATTCATGACGATAGTAGATTTGTAACGATGATTCCTGATTCATGATAGTGCCGGCTCAGCCGAGCTTCACAGGACATACATTCAAACCTGCACTTTCTGCAGGGAGATCGCCCCAAAAATTGTCGGCAAATGTCAGGCTCTGGAGAACGGCAGCAAAAAAGTCGGAGACTCAAAGTCATTGAATAGGTTTATGATTTGTGTGTGTTCATTGATGGTGCTACCTGTTAACCATCCAATATTGACAACAGTCTTAATACGAAAACCGCCGGTTTTGAGAGGTCCACCATCCTTGGACGAACACATATGGGCCTAAGGGCTTTCAGAGTTTATGAATATGCAACAATGGGATACAATGGGTCAAGCATTGTTATATATTGACAGGTACACAACACGCATTCTGCATGCAATGCGTGAACTAGATATAGTATGTGGGCAATCCACATCCAGATGTTCAAAACCTTAGTATGTTTCCCAAATGTCAAGTCATCGAAACAATCACTTGCAGACACGATCCTTGGTGCATGTTACGTTTTTTTTTCTACGTGTGTTAGAGCTCGGAACTGACAAGTTGAACAAACTGCCTCACAGGAATTTCAACTGGTGTTTAGCATTTGGTTAACATCGAGCATTTGGTCTATACACGTCAAAGCTGGCCAAAGGGAACATTCATAGATGTCATATGATTCAATATGTTCATTACTACCGATTATTAACCCATTTTTATCCACTAGTTATATGATATGATTCATGATATGATTCAATGAAACTTGAGATGCAAATCCGGAAGCTCAACGTACCCGCGCATTTTCTGTGACAGAAATTCTCCAGCCTTCCTTCCGGTTTATTTGCGCACCAAGCGGTGTGCCAGGCATGATCATACGGTTTCCTGAAGCACTCGACCAGCCAAAGCCAACATGAAACTGGCGGGTGGATTCAGTGGATTCCTAGAGAAAAAATTGGAAGGTTCAACCAATTGGCCCTGGGTATCAACTGGTTGAACCTTCCAGCTGTAGGGCCCAATGAATCTTCCATTGGATTCTACTTGCCCAACTAGTTGGTTCGCTGGTTTGGCCAGCTGCAGAGTGGAGTTCGGCACGCACTGCTCGTTGCTGCGTGCGTTTTGCTCATGTGATTTTCTTCAATGTTAGTCATTCTCAACTGACAACTTACTTGTACCACCAAATTAGTTTCAATCAATCAAATAGCGATCCGGCAAGCAGTAGGTGGAACGTTTGGTAAACTTGTTGGTCAAGTGTTTCAACATTAGATATAGATTGCAGATACATTTTGGGTAGTTTTATTTGTTCTTTTTGGCTTGACACTTCCCAGTTCCATGCCCATGTTGCTAGCAAGTGTGGCTTATGGTTTATTATTTGTTGGATTTGATGATGGTGATTATATTCTAGTACGTGTTGACCACTAGCTACCAGAAGCAAGCTGTATCAAACATCCCCAAGTATCATCAACTGGATTTTGTTGATCATTGCAAACACTGTGCTTTGGAATCGATGATGGACCAGCATTTCACTGCAATATTTTTTGTTGATGGCAAATTTCCTTGGTATGCTCGCAAGTCATGGATGATCATCAACATGAACCAACAAAACGATGGCTTTGAGTCATCAACAAGTCACTGTGATAGATGATCATCAACTCGTGAATTGATCAACAAGTCATCAGCTGCTGGACCGATGATCAACCAGTGGAACCTGCTGGGCCCGCGCAAACTCAGGCGGAGGAGCCGGATGGGCACAATGGCGAGGTCAGTATCACTGCCTGGCGGAAGCTGCAGCAGGAAATGCACAGCTTCGCCAGGTATACCGAGGCCAAAACCAAGGAGCGAGGAGGGCAGCGGCCCAAACGAACAGCAAGATGTTGGTCATTCATATGGCTGTCAATTTTGGTGCTTAGTGAAGGTTTATGGTGGTTGTGTATTGGTTGATGGTTCATTTTGGGTCAATGACTACTAATTAATTAATTATCATCAAGCATTATTTAGCATGATGTCTAGGCATTTGGTGAATAATGGTGAATTGTGCTTATTAAGAGGGGATGAAAAAGCCAACGATCATAGTTGTGGTTCATAGTAGTTGTTAACCATCCTTATTGATATGTTTGTAAACTTCTAGCACGGTAGATAGTCATTAATTTGTTCATGCGAGATCAAGATTGATTAATTATTGGCTATTCAAGGTTAATCATGGCAAATAATTTGAATAAGGGATGATAACCAACACTTAAGTTGTGAATACCAGAGGAATCATCGTCCACATTCGGATATGATAACCAACTACAACCAACAACAATGGGAAGCAATTTTTACTTGACAAGTACTATCCATGAGTGAGGAGAAACTCATCGAAAATGATGATGTTGATGGGAACATCTCAATTTTGGCTTATTACGGACATAGTCGCACATTACATAGTATATCTATACAGAACGGGTGTCTCTCAAAATGGGGACCCCCCAAATCATCCATTAATAATAATTTTCAGTAATAAACCAACCATTTTGGGGTACCCCCATTTTAAGAAATACCCATATCTATATCTATATCTCTCTATCTCTATCGATCTATCTATCTATTATATATATATAATATTTATTTATTTAGTTATTTATTTATTTATCTATGTATTTACTTATTTGTTCATTTATACATTGTGAAACAGAGGGGATAGTACTCACAAGTAGCAGCAGACAATGCGAGGCGAAAGCACTTTCTCAGTAGATCCTCAGCGATTAGCAGCAATAAAAGGCTAGCACTGGGAATATCACAACAGTCCCATCATTCAGAAACTGCGGAACACAGACCTGCAGGCTTCCAGGGAATATCGTGGCTTCCCAAAATAGAGCACTCCCCAAATCATCACTAGTCATCTACAGTAGTAAACCAACCATTTTGGGCGTCCCCTATTTTTAAGAGACCTATTTTGGGGTGACTAACCTCCCCATGTGTTGGGTCCCAGCCACTGGCAGCAACCATTTTGGGCGTCCCCTATTTTTAAGAGACCTATTTTGGGGTGACTAACCTCCCCTTGTGTGGGCCCCCAGCCACTGGCCCCCCCCCGAGTACCACCCTCAGCTGCCCAGGAGCTCTATCAGGCCTTTACGGAATTGAAGGCACCATGGGGAGAGGCTGTGTCCCAGTAACGTGAATGACTACGGATAGACAGATGGATTTTGACTGAGAGCATGTGTTTAATTGTATGTCATATGTATTTATACACAGTCTAAATATACAGTTACACACACACACACACATCCGTGCATCCATGCATCCATGCATCCATGCATCCATGCATCCATGCATCCATGCATCCATCGATCCATTCATACATACATACATACATACATACATACATACATACATACATACATACATACATACACACT
>VSDK01010616.1:683489-698613 GCA_009767595.1 Symbiodinium kawagutii | reverse complement strand
TACATACATACATACATACATACATACATACATACATACATACATACATACATCCATAGATACATACACACTTTACATATACATACACCATATTAAGGTAGCGATAGATGGATAGACATCGATCAATGGTCCGATAGGTTGTTGGATACAGGTAGACATGGACGTGGACATACATGTAATTTGTTTATTTATGTGTGCATGCGAATCACTGAACCCCTCCAGATTACTTTGTACTGCTGCTGATCATCATCCCTGCAAACAAGGTTTCATCCTCATTTGTGTTGATATGATTAAGAAATGTTAAAGAAGGATAAGCTCGTAGTTGGTTTATGATATGATTTTGAACAAGTACTGTTGATACAGTGAATAGAATGAAATCAATACTAAATACCAATCATTGTCTTATTTGAAGTGTTATTATTTATATTGTTGATTGATGTAAGTTGAAATCAGTACAGTATTTATTCCTAGTTGGTGGTGATGATTGACCCCTCAATGAGCTCAGTGGCCATGCTTTGGCGCAGGAGACCAGTGGCCAACACAGCAAGCAACTGAGCAACTTAACTCAGGAGGCGCGCGGCACCACAGGATCTTCTGTGGGTTTTATTGATTGGTTGATTTCATCCACTGGATTTGGGTTTGGGTTTGAGTTTTATCGATTTGCCATGGGTCTTCTCATGTGACTGGGTTTGATTGACTTGTTTCCCCAATATGCGGATTGGTTGACTAAGATCTCTTCTGAAGGGTAAACACCTCCAACAAGATCCCGTAAAAATGTCAATCCTTGAAGAATCAAGACGTACGCCAATGCGTACGCGTTTGTTGCATACATTGCATGTCCTGCAAAATACGTATAGTCACCAACAGTGCGAGGTGGCAGTTTGCATACCTCCTTTCACAAAAACGCTACTAATGTGGCCTCGAACTCTTTTCAGTTGCCATTCAATTGGAGGGATTGCGATCCCTGTGTCTGCTTGCGCAGGCGGCTGTCATGAATCAACGTCTTCATACAGCCCTGCTGTTGGAATCTTGACTTCAGATGCGCCAAAGTCCATCTTGCCAGTCTTAAAAATTGCAGGTCAATCATAGTTGATAGGTGCTTCCCTGGTTGGCACATAGCCATTATCATGTTATGATCATGTGGGAATAGCCAGTGGCTACGACAAAGGCTGGAGCCTGCTGTGGGTGGAGTGGCACTGGGTGCAGCCAAACTTCTGTTGAATCCAAGTGAAGTGCTTCGCTCAGCAGGGCATGCAGAACCTGTACATATAACTATTTGTATGTATATATATATATATATAATTTGGCGATTGTGAGCTCAAATTGCGATGGTGAACATGTAAATTCGATCAAAATGCTAGTACTGCCACATACTGCCACCCTGCCACTATTTTTTGTCAAAGTTTAAATCGGCATGAGATCAGTAGGCACCAGAAGAATGAAATGGGCTGAAACGGGTCATTTAGAACACTTAATTTCTTATTCAACTAATTTGGTGTTGAGCTCAATTTCTGAATTCATCGAAGCCATTACAAGTGGATACGCCCGAACCCCCATCAGAACCAGTGCCACAACTCGAGGAGACCAGCCTTGGCGCGGTTCCGCGGCCCTGCGAGGTGGTGGAAGCGTGGTTGCCATGGATTCAAACATGGCAAACCAACGACGATTTACAACATCTTGTGGATTAGGAAACTACCTCAAACCATCTCAAACCGACTTGACACTCACATTGCACTGTCAACAAAAAAATGTGTTTCTTCATGTGATCCAGTAGCAAAACACATACAGATTCAATATCATGATGATTGCAATAATAAATCAAAGCACATAGATACGCTCAGTGCATATAATTGCAATATCACATATCATGCAAACTCATTTGTTTGTGGTGCATTCTTTCGGAGCTGCCATCCACAAGGATCAAGTTGGATGCGAGCAAAGAACAGGTCGATCTAACATCACTGATCTAATCATGCTAACGCATAGAACTGGTTATAATGCTTATACAAATACATCTCCAAATCTACAGACCTATGACATATATACATGCTTGATTATGGTGAAAAGATGCTACTGAGCCATAGATCCAACGATCGTTCCTGCCTTCATCGGTGGGCTGCCAGTGGTGGCGCAGGTCGTCTGCGAGGATTCACCTCCACAATGGACGGAAGCGGTCAGAGAGATGGACTGCCGGGCCCAACTGGTCATCGAACTTGGTTGGGGTTTGGTTCATAATTGGGTGTTTCTCAAAATAGGGGACCCCCAAATCATCTACTATTCTTCATGTTTAATAATAAACCATGCATTTTTAGAGGTCCCCTATTTTGAGAAAGCCCCAATTAATTGATATAATTGATCTTGTTGTTTTTGATGGTCATTGATATTTGTTGATAATCATTGATGTTTGTTGATGTTTGTTGATGTTAATTGATGATTTTGTTTGATCATATGTTTGTGTTTATTCATTTTTTTGTTGATTTCCCAACATGTTTAATCATCTATTTCAGTGTATTGATGTCAATGTTTCTTTATGTCCTACAATTTCTGTACTGTCCACGAATCCGGCAGATGTTATTTTAAGGTAAGTCAGCGTGGCCTGTGGTGTGAGATGTTGATGCCAACAGTTTCCAGTCCTGAGAAGCCCCAATCATTCAAGCGATGCATCAGATGCAGTACTTCCAGCAGTGTTGGATTTCAAGAGTCAAACTTGGAAAACATATATAGCCATAGCACTACCACACGTTGGTGGGAAGCGGCTCAGTGTAGAAAGAGGATATCCTCTTGGGCCGATTCCAAAGATCACTAAGTCTGACCGTTGTGCAACATGGATATCATTCCGGATGGGGATTTAAGTACTTATAACATTGCTGATTTAGAGTGACTGACACAGGTATAAACACTTAAGTAGCCATGCTTGACCAGTCTTCGCCATAAGTAGTTTTGATGGGTGTTGCTGTTTACTGGGAGGTTTTTGCCCACCACCCCAGTGAGATTCCGTGAAACAAATCCACGTCATTCATATGTTCACTAGATTCGACGAGCAAATCTTCCACCGTTTCTGTTTGGATTTACCAACCATCAGAGAATTGGTGACCGCTGTTGCAAATGACTCGAAACAGCCTGTGGCCTCGAAAGCTGCCCCGTTGTTGTAAGACATCCCCAAACAAATAGTATGAATTAACTGAAAAATGTGGATGTTTCACCGTTTGTTCGAATCGCGTGCTGAATTTTCGGCCGGGTCCCGGGGGATGAACACCTTGTCGTGACCGCCGTTTCATTCTGCTATTCTTGGCAATGTGCATTGATTTCGCTGAGCTTTCCCTTCTATCCGTGGTCCGAAGACCGTCTTTGGAGATTTTTGCATGGCGCAAACTTGCGGGTGATGAGATTCCTGGTGACCAGCTAACCCCCAAAATCCATGGCACGGATAACTTCAAGATCCATGTTCTCTTACAGTAGATTCTTGTTCTCACATGGGTGATGAAGGTGATGAATTTATCATTGGAAGAAATGCCATCAGGCACAGTTTTAGTAGAACTCTTCGTAGACCATCCCCTGATCCCATCGTGAGCGTTTTCATGGATTGGCCACCGCAGTAATACAGGTGTTATTATGTCTAGGAAGCTACAGTCTTAGTTGGTTAATGGTTAGTGTTCGACATTGGTTGGATAACGGTTCACCAACGCTTAGGGTTAATTGCTAATGGCAACTCAGAATCAGTTTTTAGGCCAGTTTTCACAACTGCCTTGGATCTCACAGTTGGCGTTTGACCCCATCCCTCAAACATTGATCGGTACATTTGTCCCTATCCACTGTCTTGAAGTGCTTAGTTGGAATCCACTAGTTACCATCTAACAACAAACCAACCATTTTGGGGGGTCCCAATTCTGAGAACCAAACTTGTTCACAGCGTCTGCAACGGGTCTCCAGGAGACCTTGACGGACATTGTCGGCAGCTTGGAGCGTGAGGGTGCAAGCCCCAGTGCTGAGTCAACAGCGGTGACCGAGAAGTTCACAGCTGATTTCATCATTTGCTTAACTTATCTTTGTGTTTCTTGGTAATTCACTGTGATTTTATATGATTATGATTATAAATGATATTATTGTATGTATTTATGTTTTATTCGTTGGGAATTACACTTGTTCACTATGACTTGAGTATTTAGTTCTTGCTGATTCGCATGGATTCACTATCATTTGATTGTTGCTGATTGCTGCTGATCAATAGCTAAGTCGATCATTTGTTCAGAGGGTGGTTTATTAATTGGGACTCGACCAAGTCAGATTTTGTCCCATCAACATACGGGCAGTCCATGTGCATTTTACTCCTGAGAATTGTGGCTTGGACAGCTCTTCCCAAAAACCTCTTCCGAAAACACTGATGGTTCAACAAGCAATATGTTTATCAGCAACCATTTGTAGGCATTGACCATTGCTGAGACGTGTTTTTTTGAAACCCGTTAATTTTGGTTAGCACCTTGAATCTGGTTCATGGCATGGAAGTCAACAGTTGGCACCTTGAATCTGGTTCTGCAACCCAACTTTGCAAGCGTACCCTCATGATGACTTGTTCATCGATGCAGCTACCACGATTGCAACATGTAAAAATTCACAATGGAGTTATCACATGTTATCACAGCTTGTTTCATTGGAATCTTTCATCAACCACTTTGACCCTATCTGGCTTAATCAAATTTACCATTCTCAGCTGTGCCGAGTTCTCCTCATGCAACGGCTGATTGTGAACCAACCAAAACTTGATGGGAATGTAAGTCGGCTGACGTCAGATGATTCAAGTAGGAAGACTTGATCAAGTTCACCCAATGGCTGGTGTATGATCCGGGATGCCAATCTCATCACCGAAGCATTTTCACGGAAGAGGTAGTTCACCATTGATCAAGCATCAGCTGTGATGTCATGAATCAATAAATTATCCATTGACCATTAGTTCATCATAAGTCGTTAATCAACCAAACTCATTAATTACTTATGATTAATTTGGTGAACTACTGGTGAATGGTGAGTGGTGATTAGTGATTAAACATTACCATTTTAATGAACAAATGAACCATTAACCAGAAGTTGGTTAATGAATCACCTGATTAAGCATTAGTTCACCATAATTAACCAACCATAAGCCAACTATTAACCATAAAATAGTTAGTTGACCATAAGTCATTAACCAACCAGTAACTATTTCACGCTTTCATGAAACAAAAACAGGGGAGGTCGAACCGCCTCCACACCCGGCGGTGTTCAGGTCCCTCCAGCCCAGTGGCTGTGCAAGAGCTTCAGACAGAGTTGCAACAGGCGCGCCCGGATGGTGAATGGTGGTCTTGTTGGTGGTTAATCATGGTTAATAATGGTTAATCATAAGGGAATAATAAGCAACAATAGTGGTTGGTTCAACCACCAGCCAGTGGTAGATCACCATGGAAATGAGTGTTGAGATGCTTCCTGTTGAGTGAATTTGAGTGAATTTGATTGATAGATGTTATTATTTACATTTACTAGTGCAGTGTGTCCTAAAACTTACGTCTATCAGTCAATAAACCTTTACTTGTTGATTGACAGTTTGTCATCTCACAACTTGTGGCGCATTCACGTTGTGACCTTTTCGACTGAGGCAGCCTCACTCAGCAACAACCAAAGCAGAGTTAAGAAGCTTAATTTGCTCCGTGAAAAAACAGGTTCCACAACTGGGGTGTAGATGATGCTTAATTGTTGGCTAGGTCCAGAGATGTAGGACACACCTCGCATATGGGATTGCACCACTGGCAGCACTATCACCACCACCACCAGCAGTAGCATTCAAGACAAAATCTCGACCATGCAGATCCATGCGATTCAGCAGGGTTGGCGAGTTCAGCTTGCGGTGCGCAGTCAGGTTTGGCGAACTTTGAAGGAACTGAAAGAATCACAGAAAGGTTTCGGGCCAGGTGCGGCACCACATGGGCTGATCATGGCTGATCACCGTTGAAAAAGATGGGTGACACCAACGTTTTATAGGATCTAGACATATCTAGACAATCTATATATACCAATCAAAACGACTACATGATGTTGGCTTCAGTAACTCAGTATGTTGAATCAATGCTTTTGCTTTAATATCAGACGTTCTACTCGAATGCAACACTGCGGTGGCACAACTGTGAGGGACAAGGCCATGAGGCTAGTGTCAGGAGATTGCACGGGATATCAAACAAGTCAACGTTACAATGATGTGTGTTGTTTGCCGTCGCCAGGGTGTTCAGTCGACGTCGTTCCAAGCATTTCGCCAATTCACACCCTATGACACGAAACTTCCTGAAGCTTGCAGGGTCGGAGTATTAACGGTCACTTGCTCACCCAAGAAGCACGTGCCATGACCGAGTGATTGTTTCGTCATGTTTTATCCCTATATCGATGGTGGTTCTATCTCAAATGTTGTCGGCACCTTATGCTTTCAGATCGAATCACCAAATCACCTGGTCGGTGAGAATGCTCCAGGGAAACTTCTATATTTGTTTCATTAACGGGATTTGTTTCCATCAACCCAATGTTAGTACCATGTTTTTTTCTGATGACCATGATACAGGATACAGTAATGATTTAGATCAATTACTCACCAATAATCCAACGCATAATCCACTGCACTCGTACGAACGTTCGTACATTGGAGTCATCACCGCCGGGGGGGAGAATCGCGCTCTTGGATACAATCGAGGTGGCCAGCCCCTGCCGGGCCAGCCGGAGAAAGTCAAGGGGCAGGCCACTTGGAGGGAGAGAAAAAGTGGGTGGTTGTTTTTTTTTTTGTTGTTGTCGGTTAGTTAGTTATTGTTACTGAGTTACTTACTTACTGTATTACATGGTTAGTTCGTTCACTTGTTAGTAAGTTGGTCGCTTGGTTGGTTAGTTAGATGGTTGGTTGGATAATTGATTTGTCAGTTGGTTGGTTGTTGGTTTTAGTTACTTAGTCAGTCAGTTAGTTAGTTAGTTTGTAAGTAAGTAAGTTAGTTAGTTAGTTATTTATTTGCTTAGTTGCTTGGTTAGGTAGTTGGGCATAGCTGCGTATAGCCAACCAACAATGATGGGATATTAATGGATACATGCACAACAATTCTACACAGGTACCATTGTTGTCAGTCAGACATGAGTCGAATATTTCATGTTTACTTTGATATGGGTAATAGTCAGAAGCAAGCATTTACCTTCACTTATACATACTAATTATATTTAGTAGTCGTGAAACGCAGGGAATCGGCAAATAACTATTTCAACCAAGGGTTATGCAGGAACGGTAAGAGAAGACACCATGATTTATGATGGTAAATACATCATTTTTATCATTTACAACGGTAAAATGATGGTAAATTGGCTGTGGGTCAAAACCCTGTACCCCTGGTTATCCTATCATTATCCATTGTTTCCCCTATAAACTGGTTGGTGAACTTACCCCCCATGAAATTGACAGGTTAATATTGACCCAGCTCGCCATTTTGTTTGAAACTGTCCACCCGGCAGGCTGCCGAGGTGTCGCTCAAGGACGGCATCGGGGGTGGAGGTGTCCTTGTCGCTACCCCAAGCATCGACCCGTTAAGCATTGGAAAAGGCGTTCGATGACGCTGAAGTCTGGTTGATGGTGACTCGGGTATATGGCATGGCTGGCCAATATCAAGCATGAATAATGGGGGATAATGGAGGCCAACAAAACTATTGCAAGTACAATGGTTCATGATGGTCCACCAGGGGTGCGCAGTTTTGACCCACAGCCATTTGTTGATCACCAATTGTTGGGTACATCCTTACATGATTGACATTGCTTGCACATTAGACTGGGTGATGCTTCACTAGTGATCATTGTCCCGAATCAATTGAATATATCCAGCATCCTATAACAAATGTGAATATTGAAACCAGGATGGTGAACATCTTGGTTATATGGAAAAAATCACGGATAGCAAACCAACTTTTGAGGATTCTTTCTGCCACTTGTGACATTCTGGTGGTTGTCTGCCAGGCGCATCCTGTGAAGCCCAATCCTGCTGGTGAGAGGACCGCGGAGACTCTGAACTGCTTGAATGATTAGGTGAGCAATCATGAGAATGACCGAAAATGACCTATAGAAGGATTTCCACTATGGTCGAAATATGATGGATCGAACTGGTGGACTTTGACGGCTTGCGAACCATAACACTTGTAATCTGCGTGTGATAGTGACAGTGCTTGATTGTGCCGGGATCAAACAAAAAAACAATCACAGCGATCATGATGCTGGATAACTTTGTTACCGGAAAACCTTGTTTTTCAACCAGCGAAGTTTCAATAAATCACAACTGAGGTCATGTGAGAGGCTACCGTCAGTGACGCTGTTGAGTTAGATCTATATTAGAATATTAGGTGTTTCTCAAAATAGGGCACCCCCCCAAATTATTCATGAATAATCGTTTTGAATATAGCAGTAACCAACCATTTTTGGGTACAACCATCATCAACCATCTTCAACCATCACCAACCATCATCAACCATCACCTACCCTACTATGGCTTGAGAAACCAGCGATGGCTTCGATTTTCCTCGAGCCGCCACAGTGGAGGAGCCGAAGATCGGCGGCTTCGGAGAGCTACAGCTATAGCGAAGGGTCCAGTGACGAGGCGCTTCGCGTCGCGATGAAGGGTCCACATCCGCTTGTCGCAGCGGCAAGAAATCTGCACTTGGTGGTTTAGTGGTTGATAATGATACCAGTAATAATATGGCTATGGGTCAATATTAATTAACCAGCCAACTAATGGAGGATTTACCAACAATAATAAAGGAAAACAAAGGTTTATGATTGGGGTACCAGGGGTACAGGGTTTTGACCCACAGCCATATTGTTGTTGGTTTTATATAGTAGGGAATGACAACCGACCATGGTGATCAAACAATGGGGAACTAATAATAACCAACCAATTATAGGGAAACGATGGCAGGTTATTATCAACAAGGATTGTGAAACAATAATGGTTATCCAGTTATCCAGAATAAAACCATGATAATAACTAACCAACAATAATGATCAACCACCGACAATGATAACCAGAATATTGACCAACAATACTGTTGTTGGTTATTATAATAGGGAATAATGACTGGTGATCAAACAACTAGAAATTGTGAAGATGTGACAAAAGCGGTGGAATGTGAGGTGTAGATGAAAATGCTAAAAGCCGCACCAACTGACTTTTTTTTGACGGCACCCATGAATAAAGAGATCAAGATGTGCTTGCTCAGGAGACTTTGGACATCTCGGACCATACAAACACGTTTGTGTGGTTGACATCTTCAATCTGCATTGTTTTTGTGTCCTTTTTTTGGGGACTGTTTGTGGGAAGAGCCTCAATTGGCAAGGTGATCAATGAGATGATTCTCTGGGGCCTTGAGTACTTGCCATATCACTGATTCTGATAGGTTCTAGGCATGACCACTGTTTGGACCATGGCAACGGAAAGTTGTATGGTTTTCTTTTCGGATGCCATGCTTCAAGATTAGCTTGAACACAGTGCGAGTCCCAAAATTTGTCATCCAGCACAGGGAAGACCAAGCTACCCCGTCCTGTGGCTCAATTTGGAAGGTGGCGTTCCAATTTCTATAGTTCAGAATCTGTCGGTGATCATTGTATAGGACCATAGGAGGTGATTCCCAACCGCTAACCAGGTAACCATTCGCTAAGTCCACTAGCTATTTTTCTAAATCAGCTGCATGACGAAGACTCTCCAGGATCATTGCGTTGAATACTGGAAACGCCAGCATGCCATGATCGCCAAAGCGGTGCTCAGGAGACACGGCCCAAGAAGTGAGCGCTACGCTGGTGTCCGAGAATCACGTGTCAACATAGCAGAACTGACTTCAAAGGTTCTTGGGAATCCATAGAATTGGTGGGGTTCTCAAAATGGGGGTGCCCCAAAAATAGTTGGTCTAGTACTACTAATGATTAGTCAATAAAGGATGATTTGGGGGTGCCCCTATTTTGAGAAACCACCAACCGGCCTACCCAGCAAACAATGATGGTGTCCATATATTTTTTTATCGTTGCTGCATGGTTGGGGGGCAGCTGATCTATCAACATGGATGCACAGATAGGCAATGATGCGGTGCAGAGTGAGATCTATTGATAGTTGATAAGCAGAGTGTAGAAGAGGCACATTTTGCATAAATTCGGGTATTTCCAGATTCTGAGTGATGATGGCAACTTACAATTCAAGAACTACCGGCCCAATTTGTACAATTTTCGAAGCCCTTTCTTCCTTTTTATCATGTTTTTCACAATATCGCATTATCAAGCGTGGCTTTGCAAGACTTTGTCGAGTGACAGAACCCAGCATATTGTGCTGCCTTTTTGTCGACTAACCAACTGTGAAAAATTATGACTTTCTTTCTTCATGTGTGACATTTAAATTTAAATGAGGAATCTACTACTGATGCTTTGCTGTAGAGCAAAATTTGGCAGATTCTTGCGAATCGATATACCATTTTTTTGGGTTTTGATAATGTTAGATAAGCCAGTAATTATGTTTTTGCTCCAGGTTCACCTCTACCATTTCTTCCTGTCATAGAACTCCAATTGATTGTAAAATTGTAATCCATATTTGTGGCATGGGGATTTACATTGGGATAAACATGGCACCGATACATGTAGACCTTTGTCAAACCGCGAAGGATTCAATGTTCAATATTGCATGCCACAAAGCCTCTAATTGATAAGGATGACTCAACTTGAATGTATCTTGACAACGACAAAGCGCTAAAGCCAGTATCATTTGTGACTGGGTTGCGGCGTCAAGATTTCTGTCGGACACATGCAAAATATCACTTCACGACAGTGCCAGCTGTGAAGGCAAAAGCAGAGAAATGCTTCCCAACATCTCCCAACAATTTTCAGCCAAAGCAAAGAACTGGATCTTGTGTATGAGATCAGCACTGCATTTTTTGGTGGGGGTGGAGCCTCGGCTGTAGGGTCTTAACCAATTGGCATACCGGGCATATGGAAGCAGCAAGACTTTGGCTTACCACCCGGTCACCAGATCATCTTGAAAGATTAGGGCATACCTCCAGCATCGACAATGCCCCGTGGGCAAATTTCAACCGCATCTTGACGCATAGTATTTGTATCGGATAATTCATTATCGGATTGAATACTTTGGAATATATTACTTTGTATAATCCTATAGATTGCATCGTATATAGGAAATTCAAAAGATCACAGTGGATACGATGATTTCACTCGTTGGCAAACTCGTTCGCAAGCCTCCGCTCGTGCCATCAATTGGTGCTGCTCGTGGCCACATTTTTCAGATGGATGCGTTCCCCAAACCCAGGGTGCGACTCGTGCTGGTGGGCAGACAGGGCCTGGATCGAGGCCTTGGAGTGGCTTGCTGCATCTTTTCTTTTGGTCATAGATTCGAATGCAAATTAAAGCATGTGTTTTTCTTGGATTAATTGCAAGCAACCCAAGCAATCCGACCTTGCAAATCTGTATGATTGCTTTAAAACGCTCCGTATCCACACCTTTCTTACTGCTTGTCGTATATGTATACGTATACCATATCATATGATTACATATATAGTCTATGTAAGCATGGATTTGTGCACTTGTTACTTTTGACAATGTTTCTGCTTGGCATTGTTTCTATGAAAACAACGCCAACAAGTGCAACAATCAAAAGACTGATCCTATCGCATGGAGAACACTATTGTAAGATTTGGTACCCCGAACAACCAGTACAGAACCAAGCTTGTCCTTTCCAAGTCGCTCGAGATCTGCATAGGGTCTTTGTATGTCCATGTCAGGTTGAAAGGTTTTGAGTAACTCTATGGGAATCTATTTGGTGGTCGTAGAGACAGTGTTCCCCGATAGTTTTGTTGTCACTTATTTCATCTTGTTTCTATGTGGTTGTGGGTCAAAACCCTCTACCCTGGTTCTCCCCATCATTAACCATTGTTTTCCCTATTACAGGTGGTGCTTATCCCCCATTAGTTGGTTATTATTGACCCATAGCCATGTATTTTTGTTGCCTTCACAGCATCACCTCGAGTGAACATCAGGGATTCATGTGTTTTGTGTCATGCTTTTCCCCGAGGGACCTGCCTATTCTGCCGACATCGTGATTCGCACTGGTTTCGGAACAAACCATTTGGGTCTGTCCGTAGATAGGATTCATGCACAAACCAACTAGATTTTGGATGTGGTTTAAGAAGGAACCATGCACTTTAGGTTGCGTGTGTGTTCGCAAGATTCTCACCTTGTGAAGAGTTGAATATTTTTTCTAGTCTAGCCATACGCTGCATATTCGTTTTGGACTTGCCTACTAGGTCATATACATGTTTGAAAGGCACAAAACTATACACAACTTACTGTGCAGTTTGAATTGCAGTATGAAAGTATAACCATCAATCTATTGACCACTACATATTAACCATCAACCGCTGTTTACACCAACTGATGCTCTCCCCGTTTGGCAAATGTATCGACCAGCATTGTTGTGCGGATTTTGGACAGACCCATCTCTCTGACCTAGACTCCATGAGGTCAACGGGAGGCTGAATTCCTAGGTGTTTCTCTTTATTTCCGCTTGTTTTCACCCGGAAGAGCACAAAGAAAATGTTTACACAAACTGAACCCGCAGTTCCTTGCATCCTCGCTTTACCGAATCTGACTGCGTATGATGTTGAACTATCTTCAGCCTCTGCTGACCCCATGCGACCAGAACGTGTTTTTGTTTTCCAGACAATGTTAGTGGTGTCAGGGATGGACGCTGAAGCATGGCGCCCAGTCATTTCCTGATACAGCGCAGCAAGGTCCTTGCATTCCCATGCTGAGCTGACATCCAAATGACAGCACTCAGGTAGATATGATGTGTGAACCTGTGGAGGCGAAGGATAAAGTGTGGATGTATCCAGATATATTTATCATTGCATGTGTTAATGGGATTTGTTCAATGTGACAAGTGATTGTCGTGATATGTCAACATTGATGTGTGAAACATGTTATGAAATCACATGTTCAACTGAGATGTTATGTGATTTAGTCAGCTTGCGACAGAGGTGGTTTATTGGTTGATTTTCTTTTTTCAACAAAGATCATACCTATATAGCATAGTTTGCTTCAACAAACGAGATGGAATATTATAGCATTGCTTGCAAGCGCATGTGATTTGGTAGCTACATATGTACTGCAGATTATGAGTGTGTTTTGCGATGTTGTGATTTGAGTTGTTGTTTGTGGTCCAAATGCATGTACATATATCAGACATCTCTCGATGTAGGATTGTGGATATTTATATGTATGAATATATTATGGCTGCATTGATGCTTGTTTATTTTTTAATATATATGTTGGCAATTGTTTACATAGATAGTTTTTTAATTTTACTTTGTAGATACATATATACTTTTAAATTCACATATATTTAAATATAGTTACATATATTTATTATATAGTTATATATTTTGAAATACAGAATTATTTACATATACATATATATATATATATTTATTGGTATATACATATAACTATTTATTCTATATTTATATATATATATACATATATATATATATATATATTATTCATTTAAATTCATTTGCTTCTGACTTCTCAGCCATGATGCTTGACAAGTTTCAGTTTCTCATGCCTGGGCATTTGAATTAAAATAAATTGTCAATAATGTTACATAATATGGAGCGATGCACATCTTTGTACCACCAGTGTGTTACAATAACAATTGAAGCAGCATTGTTTGAGTGCGAGATCCATAACATTAAGCAACGCACGTTGATGGATAGCTCCGGACTAGATATAGGAATTGTCGGTTTCTTTCTGATGGACAATCCCGTCAGATGTGATTGATCCGCTGCGATTTGCCACATTGCTAAATTATTTGTTGCACTGTTTGGCAGTATATGACATAAGAATCAAGTAGCATAGCTTAGATCTTCCTTAAGATATTGACTAATCAGAGCATGCGTGTCATACGTAGCCAACGAGCCATGCTGTACCATGCCTTGATTCAATGTGGCCTTAGCAGTTCAATACGACAGAATATAGACTATGTAAATACGTAGTGAAAATATACAGTGTGCGTTTGCCAGCAACAGTTTGGAACTTGTTGTGCTTCAATATGCAGTGATCCCTGCAGCACAGCCTTCCCATGTAGTATCTATAGCCGCATCATGCTAAGCGTTGCAGTGTTGACTTTGACATTGGTGCTTTCACATAGAAGTGCAACTGCGAAATGACCTTTACCTGGCATGTTGAAACGCTCGGCTGTGTAGTGGTAATGTTGGCTCCGCCAATGGATCGCGGTAGCTGGCCCTTGTTGGGGGGCATTCTGACAGAGACAAACCTCGAGAGCTGAATGTGTAAATCATGACCCGGGTGCTTGCTTTTAAGGTATTCACGGGGCTTTATGGCAAGTGTTTGACATATCTTGACTTCTCATTTCAAGGATAGTCAGATTCGAACAGAGGTTTTGCTTCAAGCTTTATCATGGCCTTGGTTGGTCACTGAAAAGGGGTCATATAGATGCTACCAAGCAGTGCTTCAAATGAGCTTCGGGCAAAGTTTTGAACAACCTAGGGTTCATGTTAGTCAAAGCTGCTCGAATCCAGTCCACTCCTGCGGCTTATCTTCCAAAACCATACGCGTCCAAGTCCTCAATGTTTCTATGATCATGACTTCCTGACTTGTCCTTAGTGAGAAACCTGGCAATGATTTGATGGCATAGCAAAACTATATAATTAGTATTGCATAGTATTCCCATGTATTAGCTACCAAGTAATTACAATCCCTATCAGCTACACAGCTATTGCGACCAAGCATTGTTTTAGTGACCGACAACGACCATGACATTACAATCCATTCGAGAATGCGATCAAACATGACACAGCCATTTGCCCATCAAAAACTGACCATGTCACAAAACGATAGCAAAAACCAACCCAAAACACCATCAATCCACCATGAACCAGCCATTTACCCTGCCATGATGCAACCTGGAACCACCTAACACGTATACTGACCAGCACCTTTTTCGCGGCATTTGAGGTGGCTGCAGCGGCGAGCCGTGTCAAGAGGGGAGGAGAGGGCTACGGCTGGGGGAACACGAGA
>VSDK01010616.1:654263-677842 GCA_009767595.1 Symbiodinium kawagutii | reverse complement strand
TGACAGAAGCCTCAAATGGCCATGTCGTAACATTGCACATGGGTGCGGTGTAAGATGCTTTGATTAACTTTGATGATGGTTGTTGAACCTTTCTGAAAGTTTGTGGTGCGCATGATGAACCCGAGGAGGTCAGACCAAGCCGCCATTCTGCTACTCCGAATGGTCACGGCATGTGGTGACTAATCACCAGTTGGAGATCTTGAGAGCACCCTGTACATCCCTGTACTGTGAACGTCTTCAAGTTGTTCATTGCCCCGCCAGAACTTTGCTTGAAGTGTCTTGCCTGACAGAAGCCTCAAATGGCCATGTCGTAACATTGCACATGGGTGTAAGATGCTTTGATTAACTTTGATGATGGTTGTTGAACCTTTCTGAAAGTTTGTGGTGCGCATGATGAACCCGAGGAGGTCAGACCAAGCCGCCATTCTGCTACTCCGAATGGTCACGGCATGTGGTGACTAATCACCAGTTGGAGATCTTGAGAGCACCCTGTACATCCCTGTACTGTGAACGTCTTCAAGTTGTTCATTGCCCCGCCAGAACTTTGCTTGAAGTGTCTTGCTTGACAGAAGCCTCAAATGGCCATGTCGTAACATTGCACATGGGTGCGGTGTAAGATGCTTTGATTAACTTTGATGATGGTTGTTGAACCTTTCTGAAAGTTTGTGGTGCGCATGATGAACCCGAGGAGGTCAGACCAAGCCGCCATTCTGCTACTCCGAATGGTCACGGCATGTGGTGACTAATCACCAGTTGGAGATCTTGAGAGCACCCTGTACATCCCTGTACTGTGAACGTCTTCAAGTTGTTCATTGCCCCGCCAGAACTTTGCTTGAAGTGTCTTGCCTGACAGAAGCCTCAAATGGCCATCTCGCAACATTGCACATGCGTGTACATTGGGTCGTTTTTTTTGTACGCTGATTTGTGGGTATGCCTCTACGCAAGCAATAAGTTTTGATAGATTTGCTCCTCATTATTTGTCGCCCAAGTCTGACTGCTATACCCTTTTCCAGAGATCATGGACGTTTATGAATCTTTGTACAATCAAAATCCGTGGTCGGTCCTGATTTGCCTGAACAATGAACGCTGTGAAAGTCAATTGTCAGTGACTTGAGTGATTCGCGATGTGAGTCCTGGGCGGAACCGAGAGGAAGGGTGGCAAGTTTTGATGTTTTGTTTTGCAGTGAAGGATGTGTACAGCAGTCAGCTCGCAGAACCAAAAGTCACCAAACAGGCATACAAAAGTGACACCTCCAAGTTTGGTGGGTGTTTTTGCGGATGTTTTTGCTGAGAAAGTTTCGAAGTCGCCTACCCAAGTGACCAATCCCAGCGGTTAAATTCTCTGCCCTTGAACTCCTGGAGGCGATTCGTAGATGACCAGTTGTATCCAAAGTCATGATCCAAAAAGTGATCAATTTGGAAAACCACTTCGAACCAGTATTAACCAGTATGAACCAGTATTAACCAAAAAGTGGTCATTCAAAAAAAATGTGATCCAAAACTGGATGTTTTTGTGAAACTGGTGCTTTTTCTCGAACGCGCCATTTGGAAAGGAGGGATTTGGCAGTGGGTCAACCCCTGTTAACCATTGTTTTCCCTATTTTGTTGGTGGAAATCTACCATTAGTTGGTTGATTAACTGCTTGACCCATAGCCATTTTAGTAGATCCTGACGATGATGGCGGCCCTATCGCCACACCAGGTTTTACAGTGGTCCCGAGCCCACACAGGATCGGATGGGGGCCAGGATCGGATGGTCCTACCATCGGCACATCACCAACTGTGTTGATGAGCATTCAGTCTTTCCAATCATTAAAAATCATGGTTAATGGTGATTTATGACGGTTATTTCATGGTTAATGGTGATTTATGATTTGTTATTTAATGGTGAATGGTGGTTTATGATGGTTTTTAACTAGCGGTGATCCTCTTGCAGACTCATTGCTGGGGGCTTGGTTTGTTGCTCCTGTCAAGTATGCCTTGGTTCCAACCCTTTGACACTTGGAGATGCTGATACAACTCAATGCTGAATGGTCTCACAAGTAGAAAAACAAGATCCTTTGTTGCCCTTCTAAGTTCAGGAACAGACAAGACATTTGTCAATTTCGTATTTGGTGAGAAATCAGCATCCAAACAGCTTGACAGTTTTCATGGCTGTTGGATGTTCATTGTGGTACCATGGATAGTACTCATTCGTACCTGAATATCGCAACATTTGCCTAGTAGTTTGGTGTATGGGAAATTAGCAAGCTACCCTGCTCCATAGGAGCATATGAAAGTTACTTCAATTGACTGCGTGGGAGTGTCCATAACAGGTGCTTTCCCGAACTACCACCAATGATCGTTTTGCAGTCCGTAAAGCAACCGATGGTGCATTATCATTGGACAAATCTATGTCAAATTAGGGATAATTTGATATCCAGCCAGCCGTTTGGCATGATTCCTGTGGTGCCAACCTCTCAGGACCGTTAGGAACCATGTGGCCCCCATCCATGTTGCGTCGTCGCCAGCGTAGGAAGAGCGGTTTCAAATCGAAGTCAAAGAAAGCGAGGAGATCGAGGCAGGTCGTGGCAGGTCCTTGGTATCCCAACGAGGTCCCAGGTCGTGAAGATGTGGCCACGTCGAGGGCACCACCGGACAGCCTTGTGGCATCAAGGGCCGCCTAGTGGGCCTAGTGGTTGAGTCAAAAAGTGGTCAAAAATGTTGGAAGCAAGAGCCAGCTGCTACTCAGAATCTTGGACGTAACCGGTGCCAGTGCAGTGATTTTTTGTCAACTCATTGTCTCAGAGCAAGACGACGTGTAACAAGCAAGGCTTGTCATTGTCGGATCAGATCATGGTTACAGTGCCATCACCGAAGTACTTTCTGATTGATGATCGTTGTTTGCATCAGAATCGGCCACAGTTTGTTTATTGATTCAACTTAATTAATTCAGCATTTTTTTGCAAGCGTACCCATCATGTTTAGGTGGTTGCACTAAGTCCTTACTCGTCCTTGGTCACGTGTGTCCACGCAACTCTAGTAATTATGCCAATCCAACCAACCCACTAATCATTGTCTTGTTCCTATTGTTGGAAACGCTCTCATCATTGTTCATTATTCCCCACCTGTCAGGTGAGGGTTGTTAGATTTTATCACAGCTGACTCCTCCTCCTCCTCCTCCTCCTCGCCCGCCTCCTCCGCCTCCGCCTCCTCAACCGCCACCATGCACGACTAGTGGTTGCTGCCGGACCTCAACCACCACCATGCACGACGAGTGGTCGCTGCCGGACCTCAACCACGACTATGCACGACCAGTGGTCGCTGCCGGACCTCAACCACCACCATCCGCGGACAGTGGTCGCTGCCGGACCTCAACCACGACTATGCACGACCAGTGGTCGCTGCCGGACCTCAAAGATGTCAGAAAAGATGTCAGAAAGAATGTCAGAAGAGATGTCAGAAAGAATGTCAGAAGAGATGTCAGAAAGAATGTCAGAAGAGATGTCAGAAAGAATGTCAGAAGAGATGTCAGAAAGAATGTCAGAAGAGATGTCAGAAAGAATGTCAGAAGAGATGTCAGAAAGAATGTCAGAAGAGATGTCAGAAAGAATGTCAGAAGAGATGTCAGAAAGAATGTCAGAAGAGATGTCAGAAAGAATGTCAGAAGAGATGTCAGAAAGAATGTCAGAAGAGATGTCAGAAAGAATGTCAGAAGAGATGTCAGAAAGAATGTCAGAAGAGATGTCAGAAAGAATGTCAGAAGAGATGTCAGAAAGAATGTCAGAAGAGATGTCAGAAAGAATGTCAGAAGAGATGTCAGAAAGAATGTCAGAAGAGATGTCAGAAAGAATGTCAGAAGAGATGTCAGAAAGAATGTCAGAAGAGATGTCAGAAAGAATGTCAGAAGAGATGTCAGAAAGAATGTCAGAAGAGATGTCAGAAAGAATGTCAGAAGAGATGTCAGAAAGAATGTCAGAAGAGATGTCAGAAAGAATGTCAGAAGAGATGTCAGAAAGAATGTCAGAAGAGATGTCAGAAAGAATGTCAGAAGAGATGTCAGAAAGAATGTCAGAAGAGATGTCAGAAAGAATGTCAGAGAGAATTTCAGAAGACATCTCGGAAAGAATGTCAGAAGATATGTCAGAGAGAATGCCAGAAGACATGTCAGAAAGAATGTCAGAAGAGATGTAAGAAAGAATGTAAAAAAGATATGCCAGAAAGAATTTCAGATAGAATGTCAGAAGATATGCCAAAAGACATGTCAGAAAGAATGTCAGAAGATATGTCAGAGAGAATGTCAAAAGATATGCCAGAAAGAATGCCAGAGAGAATGTCAGAAGATATGTCAGAAGACATGTCAGAAAGAATGTCAGAAGATATGTCAGAGAGAATGTCAAAAGATTTGCCAGAAAGAATGTCAGAGAGAATGTCAGAAGATATGTCAGAGAGAATGTCAGAAAGAATGTCAGAAGATATGTCAGAGAGAATATCAGAGAGATTGGCAGAAGATATGTCAGAAAGAATGTCAAAAGATATGTCAGAAAGAATGTCAGAAGAGATGTCAGAGAGAATGTCAAAAGATTTGCCAGAAAGAATGTCCGAGTAGAAAGTTGTCAGAAAGAACGTCAGAAGATGTGCCAGAAAGGATGTCAGAAAGAATGTCAAAAGGTATGCCAGAGAGAATGTCAGAAGATTTGTCAGAAAGAATGTCAGAAGGTATGTCGGAGAGAATGTCAGACAAAAGTGGAGTCAACAAGCGGTGATGACATGACATGGTGGGGATCACTCGAAGTAAAGTATTTTTTTTACATGAGTATGAATATTATACCATCGGTATATTCCCAGACAATTGCAAACCACGTAATCATCCCTACTTTTTATTCCTATGTGCCAACTACTCATCAATTCATTGCTGATAAAACACCATGAGCCAGTGATGCAGCCAGCCAACCCCAGCCGACCCACCACTCAGCGGACCCCTGATAGCTGCGACAGGGGATGCGCGCGGCCTGCCGGTTGGCGTGGTGCCTCAGCCATTGGCAGTGCATTGGATGCCCAACTGACGTGGGCGATGATCCATGGTTCATCATGGTTCATCATGCTTCATCATGGTTCATCATGGTTCATGGTGGATCAAGGTTCATGGTCGGTTAAGGTTCTTGGTTGATCATGATGGATCGCGATTCATGGTTGATTAATGCTGAATGGTCCACCATGGTTCAGTTGATCTCAACATGGTCTTGCATGGTTGATAATGATGATCAACGAGAAGGGGTCATGAACGTTTGATGGCAGGGGATACAAACCAACCACGAGATTTGAAAGAACTAGCTAGAGGTGTTTAATGGGGTTGTCCATAGACATGCTGTGCCCCACGAATTGAGGATGTAGCACTCACAATGACAACAAAATAATATAGTGGTGACTGGTTGGGGATACCAAGGCATTGCGATCGTTGACATTGGAAAGGCCTCATGGACCCAGGATTGTTCAGACGTGATTTGTAGGGTGAGTGTGCGAGTGTGCAACCCAAATTCGGGCTGCGGAAATCAGACAGACGTCATTCTAGTGGACAGTTCTTTGTGCTTTGGTTATCGTTGTCATCAGAGTCTCCCCAGGACACACATTGATTTCGCTATTGAACTTGAGCTTGTTTGGAGGTTGGCTTGAGAACAAATTGGAGAACGATTACTAAGGGCTGGCAGCAGTACAAGCACTAGTTCAATGCTACTATGTTTGGCATTGCTCTTGCTCAGCCCTATGTTACGCATTTTGCTCTCATTGCAACTGAACAGTATCCGTTTCTTCAGTTGGGGCATAGACGGCGACCATCCGCGGGCATGTCTGTTTTTTTCTCCGACCTGCAGGTATGTTTTATGTGTTCATTTTGAATTCTGATCAGTATTGAAATACGGAAATATGGACACACACACACACACATATACAGGTACAGATCAATCAGGTCAGTTTCTAATATTTACACCATTATACTTATACTTGTGTGATTAGAAATATTCCATATACAGTATATTTAGTCAGATTATTAAAGACAATTATAGAATTGTTGCATTCAAATGAGTGTTTTTCAAAATAGGGCAAACTCCCAAATCATCCTTTTTGAATCATGTGTTGTAATTAAGTAACCATAGCTTTGGCGGCTCCCTATTTTGAGAACCCCTCAAATAAACAAATACGGATTTGGTTTTTCTCAAAATAGGGAACCCCAGAAATGGATGGTTTATTTCTATCAATGAGTCAGATTGGATGACTGGGTGGCACGCCCATTTTGAGAAACCCGCTACTATCAACCATCATTAGTTATTACTAGGCCCATGTTTGATGACTTGGGGGTTGGCCCATTTTGAGAAAACCCCATTCACAAACAGAGCGTACGGGCACCTGCATCATTGCCGAGATGTAGGCGCGACAGACCCTGGAGCTTTGCGGTCGAGCGGTGGCCGTCGGTGCCTGGAAGGGGCAGCCGGGATGGTCTTGGCGATTTTTTGTCACCAGTGATTCCGAAATTGAACATCTATTTCGGAACGCTTCAGAAACGATGGGACAACTGCTATGAATGGTTGATTGGTTGATTAACTAATATTTGATTTGTGGTTAGTGAATTGTGAGTCAATGATTGATCATGGCATGGTGAATGAGCCGTAGAGATGATCAGAAAGTCTGCAGGAAACTTCTAGAATTTGTGATCAGTGACGAGAGTAGCCATCATAATGCCATCATATATAATTATCCAACAGAATTATCCAATAGAATAAACCAAAGTCAACCATAGTCAACTAGTTGATTACTACAATCGAGTGTATTATAAACCATATAGTTAACCATAGTGAATTAGTTAATTACCACAATGGAGCTATCATAAACCAAAGTTAACCATAGTGAAATACAGGTTAATCATAGCTTACATCGCCATTACAGTGATTAACCATGCTTTTTTGCAGTCAAGAACCATCAGTGATCGCAGAGAGATCGGGGCACCCGCACCGGAAACCTTGGCGGAAGCGGAAGGTTCATCGACGTGCACCAGTTTAGATTTTCACCTAGGGAAGATGAGCTGTGCTGAACCAACCAATGATGGGGAATAATAACCAGCAAACTCATAGGGAAAACATGGGAAAACAATGGTTAATGATGGGCCTGTGTTGTCCAAGTTTATCATACGTTTGTTAATACTGGTTTGAAATGTTTCAAAGTTACAGATGTGGAAGAGTATGTGCATATGTTCAAAAATGTTTGATGTAATATACATGTATATATATATATATATTTATTTATTTATTTATTTGTTTATTCATTTGTTTTATTAATTTATGTATTCATTTGTGTGTGTGTGTGTGTTTATTTGTTTATTTTTTGTTTAATATTTACTTATGTGCATATGAAAAAATATGTGTATATACATATATGTATATATATATATGCTAACCAATGCTTTGCACATACATACAAGCATACAGAGACAAGAACCATTTTCACTGCGATTGCGAATCAATGCATTTTGCTTGCTGATGATAGTTGCTGAGACTGCAGTTGGAAGAGATGTAATTAATCAAAGAAGTCATATCAAGAGAGACATGTGTGTGCACGACACATAGAAAATTGCGTAAAGTACTATATATATTGTTCATAGTTTTGCGCTGCGGGATGGTCTAAACGCAGGCTCAACAAAACGCTTGGAGATCTATGGCAAAAGTGCTGAGCAAGAAATGCACATGACTTGAGCGCATTTGCAAGTCAAAATCGTCAACACTGTCATGTTCGGGCACTTTTTGAAAGTAAAGATGTCCAAAAGGTTACTTCATTGTATGTTTATACACTACATCTCAATGTTTCGAATGAACCGCAAGATATTGTCACTTCCGGATTTTGGGAAAGGCAAATTTCCATCATGCAAAACACCGTGTCACATCTCAAATATGGCGAACTATCATGCGTTATCTATCACAGCTGCAAGATGTTTCGCATCATGCCACTGGGGCTCTTCGGTACTAAAGTGGCCCCTTGGGCCATCGTGTCGTGCATCGCCAGGTGTCACAACAGATGAGATCGACCGGCAAGCCCACGACTTTATTGTGGCCAACGGTGCCAGGACTGAATGATGATGTCCTGCGGCAACCACGACCAGCATAGTTCAATCTAAGTTCTAACAGTTCAGACCACAAAGTAACCCTAAGGCATTTGAAAATGATAATGTGTCAACTGGAACATGTGATCCTCATGTGATTCAAGTTGAATCTGCAACTTGAGGGGTTCCACCGGAATTCCTGTAAGGTGGTTGGTGCCCCGAAAAATTTGTTTTTCAACTTTTGGTTGAAGTCTTCCCACTACGAAAGCAGCATTCAAGAATGGCCCCGCAGTTTTCGTATTTGGCAAATCAAGATGCACAAATGAGAGTCTGTATATATGGTTGTTTCTCATAATAGGGGTACCCCCCGCAACCCGGTACCATCATCCTTTATCAACCATTTGTAGTAACAAACCATCCATTTTTGGGGGTCTCCATGGGTTTCCTGTTTTCAGAAACCACCATATGTACAATCGCATTGCAATAGTTTTGCGAAGCCGTCTTGGCCGTACCTTAGAAGACGATGGAACACGCATACAGAACCATTTTTTTTTCCGCGTGCCGCCCGCGATGATATCACTGACCAATGATTTTGGGTTCTTCGGCCCGCACTTTTTCCAGGATAGGATGTCCCTGGCGGTTGATTCAAAGATTTTGATTCGAAATGCCATCAGTTCGCCTTACATGATGACCCAGCAGGTTCAATTGATTTGACCTGCAAGAACTATATCAGCAACCTGAATATCTACTCCCCAATACGAAAACAAAAACTCCCCCAAAACGTTCAACACCCAGTTGTAGTTTTTAATAGCAGCGGGGCTAGTAGTAGGAAGGTGGGGATTGATCAATCGTTACACAGGCAACATCATCCCGTGCTTTTCCCATTGTACTTTGGATTACTTTGCTTATTTGGATCCCCTCATGCCGCTCAGGTGCGTATCCAAGTCCTCTAGAGTTCGAAAGCCCAGCACTGGTAGCCAGTGATTGGCCATTCATTGGCCCTGGGCATCCGAAAGCATAGGTAGCACGTGGTTGATCCCCACTTATGCATGGATGCCCGCATGTATTTGAGCAGATACATGTGCATTTGATCATCTTGGGTCACATGGGGTGAACAGATCTCCTGATTCACAGATGTTCCCAGCATGATGTAATTCATATTACATATTGGTATCATGCAGCACTCCTTGGGTTAAATATATCTCTATGCTGCCGCAAACAAATGGAGCTGTTCAGTGGGCGACACCCAACAGCACCGGAGGGACTGCAGGAGCTTCATCTAATGAGGGCTCACAAAAGTCATGCAGCGGCGAAGAGTGGCTGAGAAGAGTCATGTAGCTCAGAGAAGAGTAGCTCAGAAGATTCTGGTTCAGCGAAGAGTAGTTCCCCACAGACATCCGCGCCAGCGTCGCGAACACCACACAATCTTCATCACACAAACGCAGTTCCAACAAACTGTTTGCCCAAAGCTGCGTATGTCAGTATAGACATTGCAGGGGTCGGTATGCTGAAAATAATTGTTATATAGAACTATGCTTGGTTCATAATATCGGATGATTAGAAGGACCCCTATTTGGAGAAACATCCATACATGCTTTTTGACTCACATATGATATTTGTTTATCCATGATATGTTGGATATTTCTCATATGGCTATGGGTCAAAACCCTGTACCTTCGGTTTCCCCATCATTAATTAACCATTGTTTTCCCTCTTATTGTGATTCTCTCCGATCAGTTGGTTTATGTTGACCCAGCTAGCCATATACAGCTGGTGCACAGCTGGTATCCCCTACTCCTAGTTGTTAAAGGCGAACGATTTCAAGTTTTTGCGCGTATTAGTTGCGGAGGTGTATTTTCTAAAGGCGACCAAAACTGCGTCCTGCTTGTGTTTTGTGACTCAGCCGTTTCAATTTGTCAACTTTCCCGTGGGTTTTTATTGATTGCATTTTGGCTTGACATCGCATTTAGCTTGGTTTTCATGGTTGCAAAGATCTGGTAATGTTTAGACTAAGATTCATTACTTGAGTTGATAACGTGGACATAAAGAGTTTCAGCCGCATCTTCAGCATGAAATTGGAATGCTGGTTGCTGCTTCTATCTGGTTGCTTGTTCCACTCTCCCTTATCCCCCCCCCATCTGGATTTTGATATCCTCTGACGTCGTTTGATACGTCGTTCGGACGTCGTTTGGACGTCGTTCGAAACCGCCTCCAGTTTGCCGAGAACATTTTGCCTCTGAAATCTAAGATTTTGCAAAGGTTTGTCATCGGCGTCCCAGTGTGTTTTTCATTTGTTGGTAGCATTTTTTTAAGCAGTTCAAGACATTTTCACACATGCGTCCACAATGTGTTTCCCACCATTTGGCAGAATAAACCTTCGAAATACAATGTTTATCGGTCACCGGCGTCCCATTGGGATTTGACTTGTTTTTGGTCAACTTATTCAACTTCCTGATCCAACGGCGTCCCAGTGTAATTTACCATGAAAACGGGAAATTGGTTGCCTTTAACGTTTAGGGGTATTATTGTTGTTTGTTATCTCCTATCATTAACGATTAACATCCATGATCTCCCCATGCCATCATTAACCAGTAACGCCCCAAATGCAACATTTGACAACATTAACATCCATGATCTCCCCATCATTAACCAGTAACGCTCCAAATGCAACATTTGATAACATCAACATCCATGATTTCCCCATCATGAACCATTAACGCTCCAAATGCATAACCATCATTAGCCATTAGTTGGGTTATATTGACCCATGGCCATACAGATCCAAATGCAACACCTGCAAGGTGGCCCCCCCAGTTAGAAGTTGGTTAATAAACCATTTAACTATAGTTATATCTACCACAGCTAGTAGTTGCCCTAGTTGTAGGCCAACTTAGCTAACTAAGAGGGCCCACCTTGTATAGTATAGCCATATAGCATCCCCTATTGTTGCTTATCATCCCCTTATTATCAACCATTAACCAACAATAGATATATCCTATGATCCCCTATTATAATCAACCATTAACCATAATCAATCATAACCATCCCCTATTGTTGGTTATCATCCTCCCTAGTTATAGGCCAACTTAGCTATCTTGGGGGGGCCCCACCTTGTGATACCGTGCTTTCGCGCTCCGTCCGAGGTATTGCGGCTTCCCGAAGGCCATTTGCACCAGCGTCACTGGGCAGCAGCTGAGCGACACGGCACCGGCACCGCCGGGGAAACCCATCCGTTGTGGTACGGTATACCTACAGATGGTACATGGTGCTGGTATCTATACCTACATTTGTCCGTAAAATGACCCAAAGGTAGGTGAATTTAGCATTCATCATGAGCATTTGGGATATCATGCATGGACCATGTGTTCATGTTTTCGTGGTTTCTGTTGGATAACTGCCTGTATTTGTCGATATTTCTCTGGAATGTTCACAAGTCTCAACGGCAGATTTTGTGAGATGACCGGCAAGCCACCAACAGATTTGTCAATAGAGATGATTAATTGTGATGGTTGACAAATAGTGTGTTCCTTATTGATGGAAAATACTAGTTGATTAACGTTTAAGTAATGATATAATGAATGTATATATATATATATATATGAATATTTGTCATCCCAAATCCCAAACAAATTCTATCAACTTCTTGACGGGACCGAGAATCCGTTGTGCAAGGATTCTCGATATTTGTTTTTTTTGATTCCTGAGAGGATGATGGATGGCCTTTCAATCGTCATATTCTCAAGCCTAAATCTTCAGAATCATGTTTGGAATGTTGCAGAAAGGGAACTATTCTATCGCATCGCAGTATAAGATCCATGAAACCATAGACAGACCCTATTTTTGTCATGAACAACTTGTGTTTTTCTTCCGCACACTCGGTTTGCAGATCTCACGTTCTCACATTCTCGGGTTGACCCAAGAAACAACCTCTACTGTAGTCCATTTCTTAAAGCAGGCATGGTAATCTATCATTGCTTCAGATATTGAGCCAACATGCTTTAATATGCTGCAGGGATCAAACGTTTCCATCCGGGCCGAATAGCTATCGAAAAATGAACAGAGAATCAAGTCTGCAAACCTATTGTTTGTTTGTGTACATTCATTGCATTTAATTCATTATGATTTTTGTAACGTTTCGTTCTCCCGCTGTGCAAGGATGGCCTTCAACAGTGACTTCACAATTTTGGGGCCGCATGGTACCATAGACTCAGCAAGATGATCATATTTCAACCTTGGACGAAACATCACGAGACATTTATGTTCAATGCAGACTTAAGTACATTTTCCTATTATTTTCCAAATGGAACTTGGGGCTTAGGATTTTAGGCTTCAGAGTTGAGTGTTTTGGGTTTGGGAAGGTTTATGGGTTTTAGGATGGTTTTGAGATTTTTGCAGGGTTTCGGGTTTAGGACCTACTGTCCTGTGGCGTAGGGATCATAGGCACGAAGAAGCCAATAAATCCAGCAACACAAATTTTTGTTCGCGCCTTTTCATGAGCCCTTTACACGACTACAGTTTTGAAAACATGTTTTCGATCCCCAGAGTTTGATTTTTGTGTACTTGCCAAGCGAAGCAGCGAACCGCATAAAAGTAAATGTCCCGGTGCCAGCATCATCTCTTCGTTTGGATGGTGGTACTCCCAGGCCCAACCATCAAAAAGATGGTTTCTCAAATAGGGGGAGCCCCAAATCATTTTTGTTTAACCCCTTTATAGTAATAAACCAACGGGTTCCCTATTTGGGGAACCCCGCCCCCCCCCTTGGATTGAGCTGCTTTATGCAACCACTAATGTTTAGGGCAGACCATGGACAAAGCAACTGCAGGTCAATGAAGTGGTGGGTCACGGCATTCCGGAGCGCCCATCTGGGGCGTGGGGAGCGGGGCTGTAGGCGGAACAACATGGGCTCGCTGGATTCTACAGGGTTGCCGCTAGGTGTCATTCCATGAGTTGGGCCAATAATTTTGGCCGTTAAAAAAACAAGATATCCAACCCAGTTGATTTTGTACAATAGTTTCTTTGTGTTTTGTTCCAGTGCTGTTTGAAAAGGTAACAGGGATTGCCTGTGGAAGGCTGCTTCTTATGTGAATCCAGTTGGTTGTGGGCTTCGCACGCTGTTGACACCGCAACGTGAGAGACTGATAGTATTTTGATTGCTATCACTATCGAATGGTTCCAAACAGCAGTTGCAACATGGGGAGCAATATTATAAATTGCATGTCAGAATGTGAGAAGAAACATGTATTTGGACCATATCCATGATCCGCAATGGATGTTATGATTGCAAGTTTCCAATCTCTAGATGAATGTGCGCAGGTATGTATAGGAACATCCCTACATTTGCATACTATGGAATTGCACACGTACCTTACACATCATGACGCATTTGCGCATGTTTTGGATACACTGACACAGTTTGGGTTCGCGATTTGGCTGCAGAGGATTTTGATATCAGCATTTCATGAACATGATAAAGAATCAGCAGTGATTCCCTGCTGAGAAGCACTGATGACACCAGTGGGCCGGCCCCTACATTGGCTTTGGCGATCCGCAAATTCCTTATTTTCCTGCACCTACCTGCCTGCATTCATTGAACAAGAAGTACTAGATTGTATCTAATTGTCATCAATTTGCCTTTCTCCAAACAAGAAAAACACTTGAGATCAGTTACTCTCATGTTCAAACAGGTCCAAACCCCTTGGTCAAGCCGTGTACCCTTGATCAACCATCTGATTTTCCAGGATAGTCGGCCCTTGGAAGAGGGTGATTTTCTCAACGTCGACGTCACGGTGCGGTTGGCGGTTGGGGCGGTTCACAGCCGTGGTGCTGGGGTCACAGCCGTGGTGGGGTCCCCATCCAGGTGTGATCCAAGGCATGGTGGAACCACCAGTTGACTTGTGGCCTGTGACTTGGACACATCCACAATGGCTACAGGGTGACCCACAGTTTTGGATGTATGGACTCGGCCACTGATGGGAGGACGCCCCAAGGGTCCTGCGATTCATTGGCGGAGACCGCCAGGCCGCATGGTTGATGGTTGAACATGTTTGGATCAGAGCAAACCATTAGTGACCCTGATTGGCTACAGCCGTACTCAAAGGTGATGATGTTTCATTATAGATTCAAATTGTTGTTTAAATGCTTACATAGTATAGACATATGTGTATGATTAGTGTGTTTTGCCAGTAATAGTACTTACTGTAGTTCAAGCATATGATTACAGCTCGAGATTGGTGAGTGATTCAACGAGGTCCTTCTGATCAAAATTGTCTATTCTGTGCCTTTGTGCAAAAATAGCTGGTTTATTGCTAAACATTCTTATTTTTCAGTTTTAACCTAAGGGTACCCTCATTTTTTGGGGTACTAAAGATAGTTAACGGATGATAACTGTGGGGGTCCCCTTTGACTTGAGAAACCACCAGATTTGGAGAACTGCCGCGGCATCCTTGGAATCCAGCGATGTGGCGCGCCGCGAATGGCCAGGTCTATCTGAACGGATACCACGGTGACACCAGGCCAGGATGGCCAGCCTCCCCCAAGCCATGGTTATACCATAGATCTTCTCATCAGGATTCAGATGGCGAGCTGGGTCAAGCAGTTAACCAACCAATTTCATGGAGGATTTCCACCAACAATTTCACAGGGAAAACGGGCTGGTTAATGGTGGGGAACCAGGGGTACGGGGTGAACTGACCCACTGCCAGATGAATGCACCTTCTGAAATGCAAGGTAATGTTTGAGAAGCACTGGAACGGTTGATTTCCTCGTCAGATTTTCTGTGAGCAGGACAATGATCACGAGCAAACATTTGATCATGCAAGGGATTTGTAGGTGCTTGACAATGTCATTATTGGCGGTCTTTGCAGAATCAAGATGATTACGCACTGGTCACTGTGGACATGTAACAGCAAACATCAAAAGTGATACGTTTATATTGATGAACATATCCAAATTGAGCCAGCCGGTTGTTTTTCATAGACGATGGCAACGCACCTACTAGGTGCGTTGTCACTAGACTAGGGTTATTCTATTTCTGGACTAATCAACTACGGTGCCTATCAAATGCTATGAAGCTATCTGCTTTTTTGCTCTGTTTTTAATACACCATGATTGTCAATATAGCTAATAGCCAACGTGGGCCAAGGTTCATGTACGTTCCCAAGCCATTCTTTGGCACTGCTCGGATTGAGCCCACGCGCTGTGCTTGGTCCCAAGTCCAATGGTCAGCATAAGCCTTAAGCCTCTTGTGACATTTCCTAACTAGCTCCTAAGTGGGGAGATGATCTGGACTGGTCTTAGCTACCAATCTCAGAAGCTGGCCATGCCTCAACTCGGAAACTTTGAGCAACTGACAGGTTCCAAAGTCCAAAGATATACCAGGCACAAGCAGATATGAAGCGCTTGACATTTGGTGAAGAGTGCCATTTTGACGCAAAGACTTGGAATATTGAGGACAGATCCCTGGTTGAGAAGTGATCCAACATACCAAACTTGTTGTACAAAAAGAACAACTTCCAAGACTCCCAACTCCCAAACCAACAGTTACCCAAGTTATAAACCAACTTAGCTATCTTGGGGGCCCCACCTTGCAACTCCCAAAGCCAGCCGTGAATCCCTGGGGCCCCATCCACCGCCGGCCCCGTGTGACCAGTTGCATGTTCTTCGCTGGACGCCCCACCAAGCGTGCTGCGAACTTGTGTAAGGCCACTCGACAGGCGCGGAAAATCATGAAGTGTGACCGCGAAGCTGAGTCACAACAAGGGCCTCTCAATGGCGTAGACAACTTGATGGTGATTATAAGAATGGTGATATGATCAGTAATGGTTGATTACTGGTACTGATATATCGGTGAATAATATCAGGTTGTCGTGGATGAGAATGGTAATGGTCTACCAGTCTCATGGATGGTAAATTGTGAGCTTATGACCATGGACAGCAGATGTTGATCGTTGTTGAGCACCTGCTGGAACCAGCTTGAGCCAATAGCTGATCTTAAATGAGGATTACAGACTCGATCCCACCTGGGATGAACTGACTGGGTACTGTAGTTGAATCCGAAGTCTGGATAGATCCGGGGATGGTTGTACCATTGGTGGCGAGCCGCTAGCCCATTTGATGATCAGTGACCAAGTAGCCACGCGCCAGGTTTCCGCAAGCCCTTCTCCAAAATTTTCCATGACCAGTATTGACCATGCTTTCCATGATCAACCTTGATGAACCATGATCAACCGTGACCATGACGAAGCTCATTTTCAGCCATTATTTGGCATCACTCTATTATAACCATAGCCACTACTAGGCATCATTCATCATCCGTGAGCCATCAATCATCAATGAAGCATTCAGTGCCGATCATGACCCGCGACGATCCAGCGCTATCATGTGCAGCATCCAGTGCTTCAGGCCATGCTTGCGGGAATCGAGGTGGCCTCGCGGGGAGCCGCGGGGAGCGATTTTTGTGGCGAGGAGGGGAGGACAGGGCCAGTGGTGTAATCGTAGTGGTTTCTTAGGCCATAGGGCTACCCCCAAAATGGTCGGTTTATTGATGTTTATGGCTAGAAATGGTTAAGATTGGATGATGATATAAGGGTGCCCCTGTTTTGAGAAACCACCATGTCCCAGAATGATTAGTAGCAATGACTAAACATGGAATCATACCGGTTGATCCCGCTTGATGTTGGTTCAAAACATTCAATGTTATTTATGTGATACGGGTTCATGGTGACATAGGATGGTTAAGAACAATTCATGATGGTTTCTGTAGTCATGTTCAATGATGGTTAAGATGCATCAGGGTTTTTACATTCTAGGTGTAGGATTTTTTCATAGTGCATGGCTCATGCACTGGGAAGAATTCCTCACCACAATCCTTTCACGACTTCTTTCGGATGTGGTATCACCTACTTCAAGCGTTTCATTGTGGGAGACACTGAGCTCAGATCCAGCCCTTGATGCACCTCGAGACTTACCATATCCTACTGTCAAATATGGGGAGGAGTTGCAAGTTGGACCTCCTAGCAATGTTTGTTTTGTTACTGTACCATGCTACTTGCTACCTGGTACCATGGCAACTTTGTTGGTTTGGCACGTTAACGAGTCCAGGGTGGACGAGCGATTTATGTGCAGTACAACAATTGGAGAGGCAGCCTTCATAATGTGATAGTTGTTATTTGGACACTCACTAGTGTTATTTGCTAGTACTTCATACTAGTTGTTATTTGCTACTGTTTTGGCTTTTGTGTTTGTTTCATCTTTGTTCATGCTTGCTGCTTGTTTGGTTTTGCTCCTCAGTCTACCATATTTGTTCTTGTTTTCAGGGCTGTCCGGATTGAATTCCCTCATTTTTTTGTTTGAAACCAATTGCGTAAATCGTGTAAACCCAAACTGTGACAGCCTGGGTTTGAAAGTAGCACCATTGCAAAAGAAGCACAAAATCCAGGTGGCATTTATTTCACAATGATATTTGGATTTACGCCACGGGTTTTGCAGCTTCGAACTTCAAGTAACTTCAAGGGTCCAAGAAGTTCTTCGGATTTGCAGTGAAAGACCTAGGAGTTCCAATTCACAGTTGGACCATGCTTGCGAGCAAAGTTCTTCACCCAAAAACACCACGAGCTGTCCATAGCCAGATCCAGGATCCACAACCTTTGTAATACTCGATTTTCTTGTATATATTGCACCATACCAACTGGGATAGCTCCGAGCACACCAGAAATTCAACCGAATAAACGAGGTGTGTCAGAATCAACATCTCTACCGGGTGCTTCTATAAAATATATGATGGATTATATATGCGAACTTGTGTATCTTGGCTGGGAAGGAGACATATGGAAGAAAATCAGCAATCATATTTCCATGCCCACTCATTGGGTTTGAACTTCATGGTGCCCAATCCACTCAAGTGCCTCGAAACTTCATGGTTGCAGTACGGCTGGATGGGCACCCCCACGGCTCGTTTCTGTGGTCACCAACCATGGTTTCTAGGGATTAGTTCAGCTACCTTATAGGGCGTAACTAACCATGGACCGTGGTCATAGCCCCAGGTGCACATCCAGCCGTAGGGCTCCCCATGACCCAGGGCACTCCCAGCTGTTCTGCCCAGGTGTGTGGTCCGGATGTGGACTTCAGGGAAGTCGGTGACTGGTCGTGGCGAGTTCACCTGCAATGTTGGGAGTGTGGCTATGGTGGGGGTTACTGGGAAACCAGGGATTTTATGGTGATCTAAGGTGGGGTTAACTGGGAAACCATGGGATTTTCTATGGTGAACTATGTTCAATAGTGGATGATAATGCTCAGTTAAGAGGGAATCCTAAGGAACGAGAATACGAGAATGGTGCAACAACTACGATTGTTCGTGGATTGATTGATATGTCTAATTGTCCCATTTGTACATGGGATGGGCGGTTGATGAACTCATGTTGTTCAGAGGGGTGCTTGATGTCCCTCAAACCAATCAGAGCTGTTGTCACTTGTCATCTCGATACATCTCCTAGGATGTAGAGGCAGAATTTGATGTTTTGTTTTACAAGGTATCCAAAACCTGGAACATCATATTCCAGATTTTGATATGATGATGTATCCTAGGTTTTTACAAAAAACATCCACCGGATGATATGCCCTCAAGGTGCGCCGGTGGCCCCAGGTGAGCAAAGACATTGTTGGCTAGCGATGGTGTTGCACATGCCGCCTCTAAGGTGGTTGATTGTGGTTGATATGTGTGGTTGGTTGAACATGGTGGATGGGACATGATCAAGGTCCCATCTGGCTTAGGCGTTGCTAATCCAGGTTGATGAGAAAACTTTTTGTATTGGTTGGTAATTTTGAATGATGGGCAATACATGGCAATAACGATTCAAGCAAGCAGCCAACCGTGAGACGAAAGCTCAATTGTTTGTTTCATCTAGTCAACTTGGTCAACATCCTTGGGGTAATAAGTATCATTTTTGTTACACACATAGAACTTTGGAGCATCATGTTGTGGCACGTTTTTCAGATGTCAACAAAATAAGTGGATGGCTCGGCACTGTGTCTTCAGGTGTGGTTGGCTCAAAGGTTGCCTGGCTGTTTCCAGGTCCGGTGTTTTTCAAGGAATTAAAACTCTGAAACTAAAATTTGATTCGCCAATCAGGTGCCAATCAGACTCACATTTTTTACCTGCTACATCTCAAGGCTATTTTGGCAGGACAACACAGTTGCGCAGCCTGAAGTATGCTCACTTCTCCCCAACTACAGCCAGAAATCTCGAAAGTTAAGCATTCCAAATAGATTCATCAACTAATTCACCCTTCATTGAACCATCAAGTAACCAACAATTAACCATCGTTGCTATCCTCAGTCAACCATCAACCCAGACCAGCTGGGTTGGCCGAGCTCAGGAAAGGCCATCACAAAATCTGCCACCGAGGCGAGGCGGAACCAATCTGAGTTGAAACTCTGAGGATTTCCAATGGCCAGCTGGGTCAAGCAGTTAACCAATCAACCAATGGTGACTTCTAGCTGGTTAATGGTTGATAATATGGAGAACAACTAGCAACTATAGGGGGTATACAACTAGCAACTAGCTGGTTAATTAATGGTTAATCATAGGTTACATAGTAAGTAACAGCTTCACAATAGTAGGGGATATACCAGCTATGGGTCAAGCAGTTAACTCCAACCAACCAATGGTGACTTCTAGCTGGTTATATGGTTAATAATTAGGGATAACAACTAGCAACTATAGGGGAGATAGCAGCTATATATGGCGAGCTGGGTCAAGCAGTTCACCAACCAATTTCATGGTGGATAATGACCAACACAACTATAGGGAAAACGAGCTGATTAATGATGGGGAACTAGGAGGACTAAGGGTTTTGACCCACAGCCAATGGTTAACTAACGATGATGGTTGACTGGCTGCTGGTTGGGAGGTTGGGAGGGAGCTGCTTGGAGCCAAGGGTATCCTTATCGGAGTTGAAAGGAGGAGCGATTTGAAGCTACCAGGAATGGCCAGACCAAATGGTAGTTGATATTGGTTAAATGTGGAATGTTTTACCAAGGATTGATAAATACTAGTGGTAGTGGAATGGTGAACCAAAGGTTGAATCAATGATGGTTGACCGGTTAATCAATGTGTATTTTCCTGTCAAGAAGTTGGGATGGTCAACCAAAGGTTAATCAATGGCCAATGATGGTTGAAGGATTGGGGTACTTACTTCTGAATTTCAAAAAACGTGAAGATGAACCTCATATCGAACCACACCGGTTGGGTAAATGGTGAAGCAGTACTTGATAATGGCAATTTCCCAGCATGCGTTATGACTTCGAAGCACCAGATGTTCACGCACACGAACAGTTCGCTCCTCCTTGGGACAAGAACTTTGGAGATGTAACGCGCCACCAGAGGATCTTGTTCAAACCAACACCCCACTGGTTCCTACTATACAGCAGGTACCTTTCTTGCAACGGTTTACAATGGTTTACACCTCCCCACGTGGATGCAAGGATTGCCTTGGCCCGTAGCCTTGGGACAAAGTTGCTGAGCACAGCGCAGCCCGTGAAGCCGTGCCGTTGTGGCCAGGCTGGGTACACTGTGCATCCCACCTTGGAAGGCTCGGTGGGGGAAGAGGTGGTGGATGGCCATGGTTTCCATGGCATAGTTGGGGACGTTTTCCAGGCCATGTGGTAGATGGAAATTTCTGAATCTCTTCTGGCTGGTGGTTTTAAACATTTTTTACTTTCCCTAGTAGTTATTAACAAATGGTTGGTTGACTAATATTTTTCATAGGGGTTGAAACAATGCTCGTTGTTTAATGGCATGCCGTGTAGCGTTTTGCACCTTGAAAGGGGACATGCTCACAGACACGATGAAGTTTCTTGCTGACATTTCTTCGGGGATGGAGCTCTCTTTGTTGCTAGATGATCATGTCCAACAGCAGCTGGTTGTGCTTCGACGGTTGTGCTTTCCTTCAAATACTGAATGAGGGTGGATATTAACCAGCCCGCCTTACTGTAGTAGTTGCAACCGAACTCCATGAAATTCATTTTCAACAAGTAAGCGCTAAAAAATCATGGTGGATCGATATGAACCAACCAATACATGGGGGCTGGTTGTTGACATCCCAAGAGTTGTCCATTAGAACTCCAACGTTGTGAAGTGACCTGGGTTGACCACTGCAGCTCCATGTGACAAGAGATCCACCTGCTGTTTGGGGCATTTGCGATGTGGAGGGTGGCACGAGCTGGAGTCCTTAGACTAAAAAATCAATGGTGATGATTGATGAGTTTTCACTAGTTTCTGCATAATGGTGCATCATCATGCATCATCAACAATGGTCATGATAAATTGTTATTTATTAGTTGCTATAATGGTTCATCATTCACAATGATTGATCTAGTTGTCAACAAAATAGAGCTGTCATTCAATCATGAATCTTTTGACATGGCCGAAAATCCATGCATGTAAATAGTTGTTTGCGCAGAAAATCATGGATTGGTGGAGGTCAAAGGTAACCAAATGCAAGCCAGCAAATGGATACAATCTGAAGTTCAAAGAGTTTCTTGCAATGCCTGAACGTGCTTTGTTCAACCAGATCCATGCTGCACCAAACAATACTATTTTTACCTCCACAGTAATGACTTTCGAATCACCCAAACTTTACTTATTGAAGGCAAACTTGTGAACATCACCACTTGATTAACAACAAAACACAATTTCCTGTAGATGGTGGTTTCTTAAATTAGGGATCCCTCAAAAACATCCAATAATGGTCATTTTGAGTAACAAAGCAACCATTTTTAGGGTACCCCTATTCTGAGAAACCACCAAATCGTGACATCCTTTGCTTCGATGGTCAAAGGTCGATTCCATATCAACCGTTCCGGGGAACTAATATCAGCCGCGGTGCAGGGCATGGCATTGGAAGCTACTTTCACGGCCGACCAGCGATCTTGCCATATGTGCCGAGCTGGGCTGGGAGAGAAATGGAGCATCACAGCTAGTTGACTATCAGAAATACCTGGAGAATCGGAGAATCCAACAGGTATTTGGAACGGACAAGCACTCATAGGGACACAGAGAGCAAAAATGCGAATTATATTGAATTATATGATTGCGGGGCATTGATTTATAATGATAACCTGGATGGAATTGATGATAACTTGTGTTTGATATCCCAACATGTCGGGTATCTACCATTACACCATATCAAAAGCACAATTCTTGAGTGCCCATGCATTTGGTAAATCATGGACCGGCACAGATGTCCAACCCAAACAGAGCAAGCTGAGAGCGTTTCAGTATTATCCTTTGGTAAACTAACATGGCCCTGGAAAATCACCCTTTCTTTAGGGAAACCCTAGGAAATCAGCTATTTTTATGGTGGATTTTCCATTGCCAGGTTACTTTACCAGAGTGCATCATTTCCATCCCCCTTTGAATTTCCTCTACGAAATGGGGGGCCTTGCAAAGTGGAAATTTCGTACAAATGGAGGGTGTTGGGGTCGGCTCCCCTCATTTTGTAAGAGCCATTTATCAACCCTCCATAATCATTTGATCCGCGGCTGGACCGCGTCAGGTGAATGATGTGGAGCAGGGCTTGATGAAACCTGGCATGACGTCACCAGGCAGCAGCGTCGGGCAAGTCGGTGCCTGAGGCGGCTAAGGTCAGCTGAGGTCCTTAGAACTTTCATTCCCCAAGCTGCTCATGTTTCAACCATGGGTTGAAGTACTGGGATGTACTGGGTAGCACGGATGGTTGGTCAGTAGCTATAAGTAACCATTAAAATAGAAACGTAATGTTTAAAAGTAGGGATTGAAAATGAGGCTGCTCTACCTTACAGCAGTACGGGTGCCCCTAAGCGCTTGTTTCCATGGGCCGAACTTCTGCCGAAGAGGGACATCCAGCTTCTGATTTGGGTTCGCTATTGTGTGATAGCTTAGCCAGTATGCTGTTAAAATGTCTTAAAATCAGAATCAGTAGGTCGAATTGTGAATGCTATCTGAAGCGCAATGAAGTGGGGTTGTGGATTGGCTGTTGACATTCCTAAGCTGACATCCAAATCCGATGTAGATATTGAGCAATTTCCAAGCGGCCCAAGCGATTGGTGAAAGAACATCGGACAAAGAAGCGGATCGTGAACATTTCAAAACACTTCTTAGCTTTGAGATGATGACCATAGGGCTTGATGCAGCCAAATCATGCCATAGACATGTAGCGTACAGTGCGATTTTTGGCTCGTCCTTGGAGCTTGAGCATTTCTGATAGCACTCAAGTGCTAAACATTGCGCACCATCCTGGCTTTCTCTCTTCAAGCAAGGTGGTTTTTTCAGGAGCCTCACATGGTTCTGTATTGCTTCCGACCCTATGATGTATCAGGGTTTCAGCAAGGCTAGGAGGCTAGGAAGGCCAATTGCGATCCTCAGACACCGGAAACCCATGAAAACCCTGGAATACGTCATGTGTACTGCGGAAGAATTGGTAACGTGGGATACGATGGACTCACCCAGGTGGAGAACCTTTAGTAGTGATTCAGCAGG
>VSDK01010616.1:560625-646844 GCA_009767595.1 Symbiodinium kawagutii | reverse complement strand
ATCAAATGCAAATACCCCAGGGCTGCTCAATGAACACCCCAGTAGATTTTTTGGGGGGGCTACTGGGAAAAGATTTTAACGCAGAGGCGCTATGATGGCCTCATGCAACGCCATGTGTCACCGGCCATGTTTGGTCAAGCAACATGCACGATTCCTAGGCAATGGGGATTCCCCGAAGTCCTTGTTACTTCCCCATGTTCCAAGCCCTTTTGGGTGCTTGGCTGCTGAATGTTTCCTTTCCTGTGGGAATATGCTGCCGGTGTTTTGACTCATTTTTTGGCTCTCATGGGGGTGTTTGCCAAATCGAAGAGTTTGCCTGTGAAACAATTTCAAAAAAAATCCAAAATTAATCGCACATTTGTAAGGATTGCAGAGTGCAATTTCAATTTTTTCTCCATTGGGTGATACAAACTGGACCTTTCTTTTCTGGCACTCTGATCAAGAGTTCACCTTTGGAATCTGTACTTTGAGCCTCACAGCGTGTCACATGGGTGTTTTTCAAAATATTGTACCCCCACTTCTCGTTCAGCTTATCAAGTAGTAACCATTTATAGTAATAAGCCAATTTGGGGGATTTTGGGGGTAACCGTATTTTGAGAATAACCCAGTTCCAGTGTATTTACCATAAATAGCAATGAATAAAACAAGAACTTTGGGGTTCCCAAACTGGCTTAGGAAACCAACATATACTTTCACGATGACTTTGTTCAACCAACATGTTTTTGTAGTTTAACCATCATCCAGTGCATTATAAGTTACAGCTGGTGATAAACCAACATCATCCACTTAAACTGTTTATTGAAAGTCCAAGCTTTGTAGCTTAATCATCATTCAGTGTATTATAGGTTTTAACTAAACATCCAGTTTATAGTAACAATAAACCAACCAATTTTCAGTGTTCCAGTTTGAGTTACAGCTGCTTGGAGGTGGTACCTGCTTCCTGAAACGTCACCCGTGGACGGCGCTGAACCGCAGTGAGGTCGGTTGCCTGAGCTGAGACGCGCTGCTGAAGAGCTTCAGAAGCCGTTGATGATGTCCACCTTGAGGTGAGAAAACGGCTCCGTAGTCAAACACCCACCAGGTTGCACATGGCTATGGGTCAATATTTATCAACCAACTCATGGGGGATATTCCCCAACAAATTATAGGGAAAATAATTGTTAATGATGGGGGAACCAGGGGTACGGGGTGAACTGACCCACAGCCACATGTCTATCCATTGAACTATCGGTAGTGGCCCAGAGAGTGGCTGTCGCTGCTTCCATCTTGAAGTTGTTGTATCGCGGCCCACTTTCAATTTGTTGAGTTCAAAACAACTCACGTTTTTCTCGCACCATATGATCCACCCCATGGTTCGGGCGGAATTCTACTGGGGAGCAGCCCCAGAAAGGACGCTAATCTTGGGTTAGGGTACTACTGTTGATTGAAGAAGTTTGGCTGACCCACTGGATAGACCAAACCCTGCAGGGGACCATCTCACCTGTGTAGTCAGATTTCTTTTTGCCGCGCTCGTAGCGGTTGCAACTGGCTTAGTGATGCCCAGTGATTGGGAAAATGGACCTTCAGAAGTCTCATAGATAATTTGGACAACTTTTCATACGTTCACATCGTTGGAGATGGGATTCCCATCAGGAATGGACACCGCATGTCAGCTGGATATCCACTGATTGGCTTGTAATGAGTGGGGCCATTCATGTTGTACATCCTAGGTTATTCCTCTTAGTTTCTTTGTCCTGGAAATTTTACTCTTGTTGGACATGACCAATAGATCAAGAGTTTCAGTCAACCCTTTCGCTCCTTGCATATTGGCGGTGTTCACCAGAAATCCATCCAATTTTGACTGAAAAGTGGCCCTATGTGCATGACAAAAGGAGGGACATCTCCGATTGATGGGGTTCCCACTCAAGCATTCCGATGACGAGGTCAGCACATCCCATGACTCTCTCATAGTGGTCAGGATATTTTCCCTTTGCAGATGAACCTGTGTTCCCTGTTACATTGAAACAACATATTTGTCGACCCTGCATTACGTACCTACGGTAAGTACGTATGGATCCATGAAAGCATGAATACATACAAGAACACACTGGTTTTGATTGAAGGCATGCAATTCACGTCGAAACATACGGTTCAGATCGGTTCAGTGTTTACATGTTTTTCAGTTTGCGATATGTTTTTCGTTTGCACAGGCGGAGTATTTGTTTACATTCATGAAGTAGTTGAGTAGAGAGTTTGCATATGCACGTTCACTGCACCGTTTACACATATTTCTTTTCACAGATATAGATATACAAAGAAACCTACTTACTTCTATAAATACATTTCTCTATCATGAATACGACAATTTGATATGCTATAGATACAAGTAAATACGTAGATGGATAGATAGATGGATAGACGGATGTATGGATCGATGGATGATTTACGAATCACTGCCACTTGTGTCAGGCAGCTGGGTTTCAGCCGCCTGGCTACCACGTGTTGCTGGTGGATGCCACGGGGCGGTGTTCTACTGTGATGGCAGTCGAGGTTGGGGCAGGAGCTGTCCAGACATGGAGGATGCCACGAACGATCGAGAATGGGTGCATACGGTTATGTTGTACCTTGACCCTAGGGCCTCAATCACCCTTTGTTTTCAGGATTGAAACCCATTTATTGAGACTTTCACCATCCTTCCCCATTTTTGTTACAGTAGTTTTTTTGAGTCAAGGACGAATTAATAAGGGAGAACCGTATCCACGAATCGTTTCCCCACATGAGCACAGCATTGACAGGTCTGGGCCACAGCATTGATGCATTGACACTGAGACACTCTACGCGACCCTGGGTCGATTCGTTTTTGGCCTTCCGAGATATAATCCACGAGTAGTTCTCAACTTAAAATGTTGTCAGTTTCATATCTTTCATTCATGTTCAATCCCTGGTGAGACCATGTTCAATCCTTGCGGAGATGTCATGGGTCACATCTCTGCCACAACCTGAGGCTACCAAGATATGCGTGACGCGGGATGTTCTCCCTGGGAGATGTTCCAGGTGCCATGGGTTCGTGGCGGATCAGTTGGTGTCGTGGCTGGCTGGCCACCACTGGTCGTGCCAGGAGGCGGGCTGTCCTTTGCCGACCTTGAGATATTTGGGTTTCCCGGTGAAGGATCTTCGTGCTGCAGGTGCCATGGGGCACGCCATGCTTCAGGAAGTGGTTTACTTTGAGAATTTGAGACATGTGAATATGCGGCCGGTGGAAACCAGGGGTATCCCTGATCATTGTTAGCTCTAATGAGACAGAATTCACTGCTGTTCACACAGCCTCTCTTCAGGCAGATCTTAGGACCGAACAAGTACTTGCAGCGTTGGTGATTTCAGATGCATTCAGTTGATGCAAGAGTTCTGGGATGGTAGCCATTGATCACCCACAGCTGTGGACCCCTCATAAGAATAGTGTTTGCTAAGAAATGATGATACCTACTACGTCCTAAGGTCTTCGGTATTTTTGCAGCTGATTTTTTCGGGGTAAAGGTCACCGCAGCGATGATAGCTCCCATGGTCTCCAACACTTTGGTGCGTCATCATGTGCTTTGCTTGGGAGTGTGAACACAGCGCACAGGTGTAGAGAAAAGATGATTTGTCACATCTTCATTGTTAATTAAATGTCACCAGTCACATTTTAGTTTTTCATATTCAATGAATAACGTGATTAATCATGAATATGTGATATACAAGACCACTTAGTTGATGATTGCCCGTTGAGCAATTTGCCTGTCATATTTGATTGCCACCGTTTCCCACATTCAGACCTTTCCCATTTCATTTTCCCTGGATTCCTTCCACAAGCAAGTCGCGCCAGATTTTGATTTGCAGCAAATCAGAGATGCTGGCTTTGGCAAGATGGAAATGATCTACGTGGCTGGACTCAGACACCGAAGAGGGGATCAGACCAAGCTGCACAGAGCCCACGACTGGAACACGAGCGAGGGTGGAATTTGGGGGTGCACACCTGCGATGATTTTGTTGGTTGGTCATGACCCTATAGATACCGTAGATATGCAGTGAACCATTAGTGCTATCATGTTTAGTTTATTCAACATTTTCTTGCAGGAAACGATTCAAATTTTGGAATGGGGATACCCAAGATCCTTGGTCTTGTTCTGCCCGTGATGGACATGTTCATTTCAGCAGGTCCAAGCAACCATTGGAGTTGTATGAGCTTTTCGCGTTGAGAATCAGACCCACTTGTGGGATGCAGTTACTGTTAAAGTCAGCCCGTGGGCTGAGCGTGGCGCAAGAGTTTCAATACAAGTCATCACTCGTTCTCAGATACTCTAGAAAAGGATAATTGTTGGGTTCTGTGCCTTTTTTGCGGCCTTTTAACAGCTGAACTGCTGGTCATGAAACCATACTTCTTGCTGGACATTGAGTGCAACAAAGCATGTTTTGTGTTTTTTGGGGAAACGCGTTCGTTGCAATGTACACCTATGTTAGTTTATGTGAGTTGTTTTTGTTTCTGCATGTTCTTTCTCAACTCACTGTGCCCCTTGATCATTTTTCATCAACCAAGCAACAACTTTCAAACTAATCCTACAAACCAATCCTACAAACATCAAACTAATCCTCCAAACATCAAGGAACCACTTTTCTTTGTCAACCGCAGCCCAATGGCTGGTCAGTGTGCAGGCTGGCTACTCCAAAGACGAAGTCCTAGAAGCTTTCCAGTCCTTCGAAAATCCCTTGCCGCCGGCCGGCTGAGCTGGGAGCTCTGCTGAGCTCTGCTGAGCTCTGCTGAGCTCTGCTGTCCTTCCAAAAAGGGAGGACCTTCTGAGGCTCCTGGAGGCGACCACAAGAAAGCTGAGCGAAAAAAGGGGGTTGCACCAGCTCCCGAGTGTCGGAAATGATATCATTTGCTGCAACGGAGATTGGCTAAAGCCGTTCGTGCAAAGCTGGAGAGCTCATGAGTTCATTGATGTTCATTGCATGTCCCGTGAATCCGACACGTCCAAAAGTGAAAAAAAAACACACATCGATCTTACAACGGATGCCAATTTGGGCCGTTTGAGATGTTGAGAATCATTGTATTTGTGTGGTTGACTGAAATCCTTTGACTATTTCTGTGTGTGTGTGTGTTTGGGTAACAGTACATCTTCTCTTGGCCAAGTCTATACAAAAACTAGCATTTTGCAAAGCCTATACTCAAATCTATTTTGTTGGGTAGAACTTATCTCTGGTTTCTCTTGATTCAATCCAATATGAATCATTGTTTGGTTGGTGGTTTTCAACATTTGTCATTTTCCCTCGTAATCATTGACTAATGGTTCTCAGAAAGGGGTTGAAAGCACCAACCAGTAAACCATAATTATCAATCATTGTCACTATCAACCCTTATAATCAAGGCTTATCATTAACCATTATTTTAACCAGGTGATCAACCAGCAAGGTGGTTCAAGTACCAACCAGTTGCTTATTGAAATCAACCAGCCATAGTTTGCCAGGACTTTGTGCACCTCCACGAAAGCCCTCAGCGCGCAGTTTGAGCACACGGTTCTGATCACTGCGACCGGTCACGAGGAACCCTGCTGCACGCGCGATACAGTTGTAGGGACTGGGCTGCCTACCTTGTAGGTGATCGGGCCAAAGGTGTACTCCCCAACATTGGGGTCTTATTTAGGGGGTAATAAGCACCATCAACCATGGTGTCCACAGAAATTGGTTTCCGAGTTTGACATCTTATTTTCAAGGCATTGCATGGGTTGAAACCTTAGGTGCAGTATGGTTTTAAACATGTTTCAATTGTCCATAATATTTGGGATGACTGGTCCATTCACTAGTATGTTGGGGATGGCTTCTAACATCTTGTAACCACCAGCCAGAGTTTTCAATGATTGGTTTTGGTATACACAAAACGGTGCATGGCTCCCCGGTTATTTCACATCCAGGTTGTCAGTTGTTCGCTTGTCATAGACATGGACCTGTCTGGTGCGAGGTTTGGCAGTCATCCATTCTCATGTGTGGCATCCATAACCAGCCATGATTAGAACCTACATGACGACTTCTCTTGAAGTTGCAACATGTACAGCATGTACATATATTTGCGGGTTGCCATTGTTGTGTTCTTGAATTTCAACATCGCCGTGGTGGTTCCTCAAAATACGGCAACCTCCAGTTATCATCCGATATCAACCACCACTTTCTTTACAAGAGATCTCATCTCTAAGGGTACCAACCTGACCGGCCGGCACAAGTCCCAACAACCAGCGCAACTCGGACCTGGTTCAGCAGGTATTTCGTTTCGGGGGGTATTCTGCTCGTTAATAATCCAGTCATGAGCTGAGAACAAAACATGGGGTTGTACACATGATGATTGATAACCATCTAAGGCAGGCAGATGGTTGATAATGGTGATGATGTTGATAAATTGATTGATGGTTGATTGATGGTGATGTTAGTTTTGCTCAATTAGTTGATAACCATCTAAGGCAGGCAGGTGTTGATGGGGGTTCTATTGGTGATTTCATTGCGCGGCAGTGTTCATAGAGCTGCCAGTAGCATCAAGTAGCCATCGCAATGGTCCGACATTTCTAATGATGGTCAACCCTTTTGCTGATGGAAACGAGTAACCCAAACCTAGACCCCTTTGGCCATATATAGTTTGTTTCAGAAGTGGCCAATCCGCTATGGGCTCAAAGCACGAAATGCAGCCGTGCGCAGCTTGTACTCTAGCTTACCACGACGCCAAAAAGCGTTCAACACCTATCTCAGCAAAATATCATATGATAACAGAACCAAATCATCTCACTATTTCCGTGTTGATTGATTATGAAAGCAATGCACATGGCCTGTATCAAACCCATGCAGACAAACTCCCTGGAGCACCAAGCGCAGTGCCAGCCCTGCCGCCAGGTGTTGACTGGTCCTTGCATCGACTACAGGGCCATGAAGGAGGAGCAGGTCTGCTGATGTCGGATCCACCCATGGAGTCATGGGGATGTGACCCCGCCAACTTGCTTATCCCCACAGAAATAGCTGGCGAATAAGCCCTTTATGATCATGGTTGGGGGGGTCACCTACAGCCCTTATGATTAGGATCGGTTCTGGAAATGATCAACAATTTTCAATGTAGCAAACACCCTGAGCCGCCCAGTAGCCCTGACCCATTGTTGCGAGGTAACGACAGCTTGAGGGTGTGACAACCACATGTGGTGTTTACAAAAAGATGCACTGCAGGAAGAATTCATCCCGTTTTCTCAGACGCTAGCACCATTTGAACATAGCCAGCCGGCATTGTTTAGTTTAGCATAATTCCTGCTGAAGGACAAATCAAACATGCACTTTTGCTGATTTGCACCGGATAATTGTATTCTGAGGAGTGAAGGACGCATTGGCTGTATTCGCCCATATGTTCTTGACCTGCCGATTCATGAAGGACATATGTTTGATTGAATACTTTGAGCACACATGTTCAGGTTGATAAAGCCACACATATCAACACAACATATCTCCGGGCAATGAATGTGTCACGCAAAAGCTCCACCACTATTCAGTTCACCCAGGGCAGCCACCCTTTTTTGATGCCAGAGCTGCTGGTGATTCGGGATGTGGAAAGTCAATGAAAGTGATCGGGAGCACTGCCGCTGAAGCCAGCAACGATTCATCCAAACTATACAAGTTTGATAGACAGACTAGTCAGCTGCATCATGGATTTTGTTTGTGAACATGCCTACAATGAGCGTGAGCGGACAAGGTACCCATGGTGGGACGATGGTTCCTGGTGAACCTGGATGATCATCATTCCATGAGGTGTTTGTTCTGAATCAATTCCATGAGAATCTGCCGATGATCGCAGAATTTCTTTGCTCAACTAGAGCAGTGTCAGAGAAAGACATCAGGGGATGCTGGTGGACGCCAGTGGACGTGAAAGTCTGGATTCTTCCAAGTTTTCCGACCCAGGTAGCTGTACGAAGAACTATTCGACTCGTTCTTGTTACTTTCGGATCATCCCCTGGTGTCCTGACGCCATGCGTGCCGACCGGGCAATGACCATTGCAGAGAAACCTCCCATGGAGGGAAGGTGCAACGGGGCCAGTGAAGTGGTGGGTTTGGAGCACGATAAGGATAGCGAAATGGGTACTGGTCAATATGGGTGTTTCTCAAGGCATAGGGAACACTCAAGTTACGGTGAGTTCATTGTTTCATACATGATTCATATAAGGATGATCATTGGGGGTTCCCCCATTTTGAGAAACTGTCAGTCTAAGTATGAAACAAATCGATTGGTGCAACAAAATCAATCGGGATGCTCTCCTCGGGTACAGGCTGTTGACCCACAGCCAATGGATGGTTCAACATACTGGTAAATCATGATTGATCAATTAATGATAGATATATAGTGAGGAACTCGATCCAGGGGGTTGAGAAAAGTTCCAGCCGTTGGGGGGTCATTCTCCCGGCTATGCCGGCTATGCTACTTTTGTGGCGTGTGATCCGCCATGACGTGGCAAATTGAGTACCAACCAGGGTGGGGTTCGGCCCATGCTTTGCTGCTTGCATTCGTATGTATATAAATTCATTGGTTGGTTGGGTTCGGAGACAGCGCATCAACACTCTCCAAGGGGTCCCAGTTCACTCAGCCGTTGTTGTTGCTGGGTATCGCCTTGTACGCAAAAGCCCCTAGATCTTAGCATGTTTGTTGGATTCGCTCTACGATTCCCAATCGTACAAACATGGAATAGACAAATGGTCATTGCATTCAATTGCATTCATTTGTGTATGAAGAGACAATGGTCATTGCAAATACTATACTGTATGTTTCATAGCTAATCAACATACATGTGCACACGCAATCATCATACTTTTCCTTGGCACCAACCGTATTGACAAACAAATGTGTTTGTTCATATCATCTCTGTGAGTGGCACGCAGAATATCAAGAATTGGTTGAAGGAGTCGGTTAATTGTCAGCATCAAGTACCAAAAAATCGGCAAGCGGATAAAGGCGTTTGCCACCAGTGCGGGGAATGCTTGCTAATAGTCACAATTGCAACTGGAACCACCGCAACAACAGAACCGACGCAACCATAAGTGAAGGCAACAACAGCAATATCAGTAACAAGTAATGATAGTGAGAAGACCTACCTCAACATCAAGGATTGCAATAAGTTTATGCACATTCAGCCAGGCACAACACCTAGCAACAACACCAAGAACGAATGTGACACCTTTTCCCATGCACTTTACGGCAATCCTGCGAGATCACGGGGGTGCTTTCCCAGGCAGAAAAATGCAAATGAACGACGAAGAAATGAAGCACATGCCGAAGTGTTCGGAGGCCAGCGGTAAAGAAGTTCGACTGTCATGATGATATGATGGCTGTCAGACTTTTGAAGTTGCTGGGAAATCATTTTGAATTTAAGGGATGCTGGCTCTGTGCACATTTTTGGAGGCAACCAACCGACAACCTCAAGCACCAACCAGTTTTGTTGATGTACACATTCGATTAAATATGTTCTTTAGTTTTTGTTTGTTTTCCTCCTTCTTTGGCTGTGCGCTTCTTTGGTTGTTTATTTGTTCTATGTCTTCCTTGATTCAACATGTTTCCTAAGTCCAGAGTGATGTTGCTTGTCCCTTTGCAAGATTGCGAGTGGTGCAGGACGGGTAATTTCGTCCATTCCAATCTTGCTTGTAGGTCGCTATAAATATGTTGGTAGGTTGAGGCACCTTCAATTTGTTCAGAATTTCTTCGGTTCTATCATCAACCGTTCTGTGCTGCAATCAAGTGCGGTATATTGCCACAGGCCCTGACCTTTCAAAGTTGCGTCAGGTGCTTTTGTGCCCTGAAAACTATTGCATTTTGGTGCTATTTTGTTGGTGGGTTGCCCATGTCACCCATCTCGGACGTTCATGGCCCCCTGCAGCACTAAACAGTGGTTGCAGACTTGATAGCAAGAGTTGGGTCGAACTATGAGTGATACCAGAAGAAAGGTCTTCGTCGCACAAACCTACTGTAGCAAGTACGAGCCATCATGTATAACGGAGTTTGCATTTCGTTTTAAGTCAGAGACTGAATTGCTTCATTGTCAACTGCTTGTACCTGGATCTATGCTTAGTCTATGTGAGATGTTAACGGGAAAACGTGTGACAATCATTCCTTGAATCTCTGAGGATCCAACCTTGTTGCACTCATGGCATACTAGCTTGGCCAGCCCTATTCAGCTTGGAACGTTGATGGCAGTGGGAAATATGCTTTGTGGTGTTTGAGAAAGAACGTGTATGTATTGTATCTATGCAATGTGATGTAACGTAATGCAATACATCGCAATATAATATATACATATATATATATATAATAACGATATATGTATATGTACTTATACACATGTTTCAATCTATGTGATGTGATGTCTTGTACTGTAATCCAATGCAACAGAAACATTAATACATTGATGTAGCATATGCATGTATGCATCTATGCATCTACGTGTGTATTTAGATATACGAGCAAATGACTCTATAGTGCGTTTTTCACGACATATCCACAGCTTCGTATTTGTGTATCTACATGTACGTGAGTGTCATTTTGCAAACAAGTCCGGGTTCCTCTACTCTTCAATGCAGCAGCTGCGGCTGGCAGGTGTAGCAGTCTTCCTAGGCCTCGAGATCTTGTCCTTGTCAGCTGTGCACATCATTGCCCGGAAGGCGCGGAACGGAGAGAATCATCAACAAGACTAATATGGAGGTTTTTTGAGTTCAGGCACCCCCGAATTATCATAAACCATCCAGCATCAATCATCACTTTTTATACGAATTGTCACTCAAATCATCCACCATCATGTTTTTTTCAGATAAACCTTTTTTGAGAAAACTCCATATTGCAGCTTTGGTTCGCTATCACATGATCACGCTTTATACCGTTGCATAAACCATAGATGTGAATAGATCTTCAATGACAATCTGCAAATTCCTGAACCGATTGCGTCACGAGTACCCATCGAATACCACTTTGGGTGCGGGAGTTTGTCATTTTTTCTTAGTTGGAAACCTAAGGGAAGTATACAACTGCTGTTTTGCAGTTTATCAACTGATTGTTCCCGAATCATTCTATATAGTTGTATGATGTTGTATGTTATGGCACAAATTAAAATGATATGTATAAATTTTGATGTTTATATACAAACATTAAATTATATATATAGATATGTATAAATGTATTGATCTCTTTTTCTACATGAACACGCATTGTTCTGCCAGATGCATCATACAATTTCGACCATTTAGGACCACTGCTGCTGGTTAACGCCTGGATGCTACTGAGATGGGTGCTGGGACCATGATGCTGGTAAGACACTTTCAATCCAGGACCTAAGCAGCCCTCAGCATCTTCTGGAGTTTCAGAAAACCTTCGATTCCATATCCACATAGATCCACATAGTATATTATCAAACTGCATGTGTATATCCAGTGTCGTTTTCTCAGTTGGTAATGTCATTGACTTGTGGACATCATGTGATCTGAGACAATTCAGCATGTTTTCCAGGAAAAATGGTATGACGTTAGTCGCGATGCAACTTTTTCATGTGTGCTTTTGCACGCACAGATTCAAGTTTGACTCAGTGCAGCATTGCTTGGTTCACAGCCTTCATCTACGAAGTCTAGAGTGTATGGATGTGTTTTTGATTTATTAAGATTTACTCTGCATCCTTTCATATTTCCCTGTCAAAGGTGCTCCACTTAAGCTATCCGGTGTGGTTCTGGACAGGGCCGTTGATTCCTGCAGTAGCATCGTTTTGTTTTGTTCCCTGCTGAGAGGTTCCCATTTGGAATGTGAGAATTTGGCAGTCAACAGGCCAAACATATCATTTTCACACTTTGAGTAGGTTGCATGTTTGGGGGCAACTACTTTGACTACTAGTAGGGTACACATGTTTCTCAGGTGATCATAGCAGTGGCCCTGAGGATTGACACATGAGAGATGAATAGATGCTACAGCTGCGGGGACCTGCTGTATATGCTTGACGGAGAAGGCAACTATAGACACATTTGTTTGCCAGCTCACCCTGCTAGTCAAAGTGTTGCTTCTTCAATTAAAACTATAGAATCAAATCCATGATTGGTTTCCTTTCACCAAGTGATGGTGCTTGCTTTTTGACTTCAATTGGTGCTCCAACGATTGTTTGTATGATTGTGTGAATGTGATGGATTGAGTCGTGTATGTGTAAGACAGGACTTCCATCAAGTGACATTTTCTTTGAAGTTTATTCTCCTCAGCTTCTTGACCACAGCACTTGGAACTATGCCCACATTGACACATGTTCCTTTGGTCAGTTTCAGCCACCCGCTTTGGACGCCAAGATGCATTGTTGAATATGCGAGTTGTCAGCTCATGGGCAGAAAAGTTGAGTGTACTGTGTTCGACATTAATTAAGATTTAAAACTTGTCAGAGCGGTTGGGTTTGGTCCAATCCATTAGGAACATTCGGTAACAGCAACCACAACTTTGTACGAGTTCAATAAATCTATGTGCTAACAATTGTTACTTGTACAAACTGTAGCTACTAACCCCGAACTAGCAAGATAAACAATGATGCAAATATGATCCATAATGGGTTATATAATGTTATCTACGTATACATATTTATATATAGAAATGTTATCAACAATCCCTAGATAGGTATACTGTAATATCTACAATTGCTCACCCCATGGCCCCAACCTTATTTCCAAAGGTATGTTTTTTGAGGCATTATCCCACAGACTCTGATCAGTTGCATGCACACACAAATGAATTCCGCACACTTGGGATATGTTTTGCATTGGCCAAAGCTAGACAGGAGTAGTTGGTTTATTTTTTTTCCTTAGCAATATGATGCGATATGTACCTATTAGTATCTATCAGTTTTGGTCTACCAATGGCTATGGCTCATATACATCAAAGTGGTTGATTATCGTATCATTGCTGAAAGAACCCCTCGGTTTTACCACCCATATTACGAAGACCTGAAAGAAAGGCTTGTCCACGCTTTGAACGACAGCAATTGCAGGTGGGCGAGCATAGCTTGTTTGTAACTTAGCAGCAAGAATTAGGGTGGATGCACAGGTCATTCACATTGGAGTCGGTCTGAATGGTACGAATCAGATTTGTTTTGGGTGATGTTTTTTGACTTTTGGTCGAAAATTACAACAACGACTGTATAAGCAACTGAGGAAGTACCGGTCAATTTGAGACTGCAGACATCCGATGTTGCATCCGGCCAGCATCTCCTCATTATTTGGGTTACGTGCTGAACATGGGATTAACACAGAAGTCAAACATATGTGGGATCGGTGATAAACAGAGCCATGTAATATAATATATTATATATATAGATATCATGCGGTTGCTGTTGGCTCAAAGAAAGTGGTTTGTGGTATTCAACATGCCTTTCTTTCCAGCCAAGTTGAGATGATTTCCCGATTTGACCGATCGAATTTTTTAGAGCAAAAGTTGAAACAACAAACCACTGGTTGGTGGTTTCAAACGTTTTTCATTTTCTCTACTTTTATCCAAGAGCTGGTTGGTTGACTAGTATTTTTCATAGGGATTGAAACCACCAACCAGACCAATGAGTCACCCGTTTTTTTTGTTTTCTGTCCACGTTAGGATTTTGCTTCCCGAATGGCCAATCACAATTTGCTTGGGTTTCCAAGGAGAGTCTCCCCTATCCAGAGGGAGAACATTTCAACCAGAAATCACAAAGTGGTTTCTCGAAACAGGGGTAATACCCAGTTATCATAATACTTTATTTATGTTTACCATTTATAGTAATAGACCATCCAGAACTTTGGCGTACCCATATTTTGAACAACCACCAAAGAACATGGGGGACAAAATGTGAATCCCCTGGTGTGTTCCCGCCGATGAGTTGCCGACGCAGTTGCCCCGTAGTGTTTCGTTCCCATCCCAAATGCCAGTTGTGTTTGCGGCATCCTATGACCGTGTGAAACCTTATGCGGCAGTATAACCGAGACATTGATCGATATGTATATCTCTATATATTTATATATATGTATATATATATATATATTTAGATACATGCATTTCTTTATTTGCAGAAATTTATTTATACATATATATATATATATAAATAAATATATCTACATATACATATATACTTTATTTATATATACATATGATATATTTACATATTTATATGCTGCTGATGTGTAATTTGCATAATTTGTATAGGTACGTAGATATAATGAAAGTAATCAAGACATGGGCAACTGCAATAGATAGTTGTGCTCGAAGGTTGCAAGTCATGTTCAGTAGTGGTGAGAGCCTATTGAACCACTCGACAATAAATAGGACATTGCGTTCAGCATATTCTGTAGCCCGGTCAAGTGTTGTGAAACTTGTATCAAGCTCGCCACAGGTACACAAGAAAATCAGCTATAGTGATGGCTCGAAATCATCCTTTTCTGATACTGTTGGATCTACCACATTCCGAATGTGAATCTCCTCAAATAGTCGTTAAACAGGAGCATCCAATGTCTTTCCGCCGTTACACTCCTGACAGTGGTCTTAACAAAAACAGAATGACTCAGTTGTGCCAGTGCCTCCGCGTGCCTGAGTTTGCTCCAATCCTGTGAGCAAGGGATTTTAAATGAACCATTGAAACACATTTTTTTATAATGATGGATCGACAAACTAATTATCAACGATCCATTTATCCAATGAGCGCTCAGAGTCCCTTGAGAAGAGGTGGCTATAATGGTGGCCAATCGATGACAAATGAATAGCAAAAGACATGATGGCATTTGATAGCCATGTGAAGCTTGTAGGGGCGTACCAGAGGTTGACTGATGAGCAGCAGCTAATGTAGCCAACCAAGCAAGGGGACATGGTGCCTCAGATCAAAGGCATGTGTACATATATTTTTCTAGCTATCTATTTGATAGATCTATTTATCTCTTTATTTGTTGATTTATCTATCTATCTATCTATTTGTCTGTCTTTCTTTCTTTCTTCGTGGGGAAATGTGTCAGAGTCCGTTAATGTTTGTGTGTTGTTTTGTCTAATGTTCGGTAATGTTTACTACATGTTTGGTCCGGTATTGTGCTAGAGCTTCACTGTTTTGTTGTCTGCTGCATGCAATAGATCATTAAATTGCATTGTATTTTGGCCTTTGTAGCCAGCTCTGCTGTCAAGAACTGTCACTGCAGTGTTTGTACATTTGTTCTGCTAATTCTTCATGCACAATACACAAGGTTGTGTTCCCAAAAGAGCCTGAATTCTCGATAATGTGACTCGCCTGTGCAAGTGAAGTCCGTATTGTTTGATGTTTGTTTGCCTGTATATATATATATATACCAGTATATAAATATATATAGATACACGTATATTTGCACACTTCTAATTGTTCTTGGTGTGTAATTGCGTGAATTCTTGATTCAAGACAATTAGTTTCTTGTGCAGTCTTTCCTGTGGAACTTCCAGACTTGACTTCATTTCCTCGCACTTCGTAGACTTGGGTGTTTCTCAAAACAGGGGACTTCCCAAGTCATGGATGATTAGATGGTTTACTACTAGAACGGTCATAAATGAAGATCACAGGCAGCTATGGGTCAGAACCAACCATTGGTTGATAACCAAATGATGGTTAGGTCGGTTCATGGTTGAGGATGTTTCAATACCAATGGTCGGGGGGTCCCCAAACATGCCCTGAGACCCGCTTGGTGCGGTGACTCATCGATCCGCTCGCAGCCCAGGACGAGCTCGACGAGTTTCTGGGGGTCAGAGAGTGCCTGGGTAGCGAAGACAGCTGCAACGGGGCAGGGGACGAGGGCAGGGGACGAGGGCAGGGACGAGGGCGTCAGGGGTCAAGCAGTGAACCAGCCAATAATGGCTGGTTAGTGGTTAATGATAGGTTATAATGAGTAACACTAGTAAGGGATATACCAGCTATATATGGCTATGGGTCAATTATGAACCAACAATAATGGTTGGTTTGCGGTTAATGATAAGGGATGATAACTATAACAATGATAGGGGCCATATACTAACTTTAATATGGCTATGGGTCAATTATTAGCCAACCAATAGTGCGGGATAATGCCCAACAAGTTGATAGGGAATGCAATGCTTAACAATGGAGAACCAGGGGTACGGGGTGAACTGACCCATGGCCAAATCTGATCCCGGAAAGAAACAGCAAGGAAGGGGGTGAAGAACAACCATTCGAAGCGAACACTAGCAGGGACTAGTTTTCGTCGAATCTGGTCAGAAACAGTGGTGAATGAATTCGTTGGGGTCTCAACTCCTACGTTCATTGAAAGCAGCATCCAGGAAGTTCCATGGAATTCCTAATTGCCAGAAGCGGGCAGTTGTGGTTTAGAGCCTTCCGAAAACTTCAACTGATACTTTGGAGTTTTTGGTTCCTACAACCCTTGGATTTAGTGAGTTAAGATGTCCATCTACTGTGAAGTGGCAACCACTTAGTTGCAATGTGCACATCCATTGCATACGTTTGAATTCATTATTTGTATAGATTAGCCTTCAGCGAACAGCAATATTGAAGATGTATCCAAATATGGAGTTACCTACAACCCTCCCCACAAAACCAAATATGGAAATCAACGAGCTATGGGCATACATCATTTAACTATGCGCAAACCATATATCAAATCATGGCAAGCCATGTTTCATATGAATATGTGGTTTCAAATTGTGCAGACGACAAACGTTTCTATTGAATGTGTTTCAAAGATAATATATGATAATACTTGACGTGGTAGTTTCATCTCCCCACAGTGCTTGATCCCCTGTTCTGGAGGGCATCCAGTCTCATCCATGATTATGACCTGACATTTGTGTTGGTTTGGAAGATCGCTTAGAGCGCAATGTCCCAACAAACATACACATACACTAAGCACCCATGAGATCTGCAATTTGACGCAATCACAGCACCGCAATCCCGAGCTCAGGACAGATTTTACGGTAGCCCCTTTGCGTAGTGGATGCAATTACGAGGTGTATGCTGAGGCGCCCGAGAAGTTAACATGGCACCTTTTGCAGGGCGTCAAAATCCATGAACGGTTGGCTGCAAATAGATTATGTGCTGGTTTTGCCATGAAGCTAACAAGATCGAATCATTATAGGGTCTTGTCATGCTATTTTTCGAGTCTGGCTGGCTTTTAAATTGGGAGCGATAAATGCGGGAATTACATCGGCAGATTTTGCGGCGCTGCGTCAGAGATCGTTACTGCTGGGATATCGGGGATCCCAGTTGAAGAAGTCAATGTATATGTGGGTGTCTGCAAAGGTGTACTTCCAATATGGATGGTTTCCCCAGTAAAAGATGGCCGTTTTGGAATGGTTGGGAGTTGGGAGTATCTTCATTTTTGGATCTGCAGTATGTCAACTCATTATGTTTATTTCAGAATATATCAGAATATTTGATTGCCACTGTCAGTGAAAGGTCAGCCATGTTGTTGTTGTCGTTGTTGTTGTTGTCGATGAATACACATATCTGTGCATGTATACACAGATACATGTATATACTTATGTTTTTGATGGTCAGCTATATAATTGTATAGTTACTCTATTGACAATCATCAACCATGATTGTTTGTTCTCAATCACACTCAATGTATATCAGTCATATTCAATGAATTATGAGATAGATTCTCATTCCGAAACAAAATTCACTGACATCAACCTGTCAACCTATCATGAACTATGATCAAAGAACAACAAAACCACCAGCTATTGTGGCTGTCAACGACTATTGACGATTTTAAGGACCGTACAATCAGTTTTTTTCAAGCTTTTCAGAATGACTATTAGCACATCGCTGATTACCGACTCTCATTTTGTAGCGGCCTATCATCGTGTTCAAGGAACCATCTTACTATGAAGCCTAATTATTTAGTAGTATAATTGAAGTATAGTAGACTAGTGAACAATGAAACTAGATTCTTACTAACTAACCATTCTTTTTCAACCATGATTGACCAATCATTATTAACTACTGTAGCCATTGTTAACTAACCATTGTTCAGAATGCTCTAATTAACTGTGGTACCACTGTTTAGTCAACCCAGTGCCGGCAGGTTGATGACTGTGACATCATACGTCCTTTGTCAAAGGGATGGAGTGGCAGAGTGTTTGAGCTTTCTCTCCTGATACCTTACCCTTCCAGTTTCTGTTATAGCTAACCAACCCCAAACAACACTGGTACAAAGGAACTCGTTTACCCACTAAAATGGGAATTGGAAGCATAGGGATAGTTATATTTATTAATAGTTTGTGGCAGCCTTGATGTGTCTTCTATATTTTCTTATGGATTCGCGACTTAGCTATGTGACAAATCGTCAAAAACAAACCAGGTGTGTGCAAGTTGAATTTCAATTTTGGTCGACCCAGGTGTGGCTTGAAATATTTGAAGGATCAAACAAAGAATCTGATTGTTGGTTTCAAACGGGTTTATTTTCCCTTGTAATTATCAAATAGGTCAAACAAACAGGTCAAACAGGTTTATTTTCCCTTGTAATTATCAATCAATGGTTGGTTGACTAGTTGACTACTATTTTTCAGTGGGGTTGAAGCCATCAACCAGAAATATCAGAAATCATGGTGGGGAAGATACAACATGATGCAGCACACTTAGCGCCGCTTTGTTGCTGTTGCTTGCTTCTTCTCGTAAGCCTTGTCTTCCCCGGGACCTCGAAACAGAATTGCTTTCGCGCAGAATGTCTTGAGGCAGCAATCATAATGTGCGTGAGAATAGCAACAACAATAGCCAATGGAGTAACCAACCATTCCTGGTGGTTAAGATGTTTCCTAGAATATTCTTAAGGACAATATCCAACAATAAGACTAGTTTGTCGGCTTCTTAAAGCACTGGTTCTACCTGCTGGTGTGGCGCACACGATTGTGACCTCTACTTATTAAACAGGCAGCTGGTAGAACTTAGCGCTGATATTTGTTATATGGTTGCGGCACATGAATTGTATCATCACATTGCTGGATCATCAATGAATCATTAGCCATGAAACTCTGCGGGTTATGTACAAAGTACTACAAGTGCTGGTTATGACGGTTTGTCAGTGCGTTAGTACCAACCATTATGATATGCGATGCATCGCAAGCGATTTCAATCTGTCTAAGATGCTGCTCATGGATCTTGACCGGACGCTGACCCGAATGGTGGTTTCTCAAAATACGGAACCCCCAAAATGGTTGATTTATTACTAAGCAAGGCTAAACAAGGATGATTTGGGGGTGCCCCTATTTTGAGAAACCACTGAATAGGAAACCTGGTAAACTAAGCTTTTGAATCGAACGCAACTCCAATGCCTGGCATTTGGGCATTGCGTTTCCCACTGAGTCAAGCTGCAGTTATTGGTTCTACCGCTTCTAGGGATCCCAGGTAGCGAAGATCAACATTTCACCATCCCTTGGGTGCAAAACGGATAGTAATAAGTGGTGGGTTCTCTAGCCAGTTGGGGACCCCCCGGGAATGGTGTGTTTATTGCTACAACATGTAAATAGGATGATTTTGGGGTACCCCTATCTTAAGAAACTTCCATGCAACATGGCTGTCTTGAAACTTTTTTTTGCCAGTCACAATTCCTTATTAGTTCAGAGCAGGCACGGCCAGATATTTTATTTTCACGGGGTTCTGGCAGTCCCCCATGCAAGCTCTCAACGTGAGAAACCTGCAGTGGAACATGACCACTTGAGCTCTTGCGGCTGAACTGAAATTCCTATTGTCATCCATTGAAGTGCTGCCCCTGCAAGTCACAACACACACTTCTTATCAGTCTACTTACTTCTTTGATCTGAAACAGGAACCGAGCAGCCTACTGATGATATGTGAATAGTGATCATCGACCACTGTTTACTGGTGGGGGACAAAGTCAATTGCAACACCTCAGCGACGATGTATCACCAACGGGTTTCAATGCTTCTGATTCTCCACTTTCAACCACCAATTCGCCATTAGTCAATCGCCACTAGTCCCAATCAGCCGGGTTTAAATGCATTTGTTCAAGGAGCTCCTCCATCACAACAGCACCGCTCAATCATTATCGTGACCCGTGCTCGAGCTTGGATGGTGGTCTTTCTGCCCGTCAACCCCTGGCCTTTTGCCGCATCCCCACCCTCCGACAGTTGAAACTATGCATCAACAAGCAACAATAGCGTTCAGAAACCAACAAGACATCAACCATAAACCAACGAGACATCAACCATAAACCAACAAGACCATAAACCAACAAGACAGAAACCATAAACCAACAAGACATAAACCATAAACCAACAAGACATCAATCATCAACCAGCCATCATCATCTAGCAGTTCTTAGATTATCATCGGTCACCACTACAACCAACGATAAAAACAAGCTGCCGAACCGATCCCAGGCCTTGCTGAGACGTCCAAGAATGTGTCCCTTTGTGGGGAGTCCCTTGGTCGTTGCTGAAACACACGTCCCATGTTTGGTGTACTCCAAACGGATGGACCATGGACGTTGGGAGTTTTGTTTGTGTGATGTGAGCATTGTTTCTGTGATGTGAGCATTGTTTGCCTTGAGTAAGATGACACGAAGGTAGAATTATCAGAAGAGTTGGCCCTGTGGTTAAGCAAAATGTTGCGTGGAAGAGTTGTCAATCAGTGAATCAGCCATGTTTGCATTCTGAGCGGGATTGCATCGAAAGACCAAAACAATTTTGCATGTTGGTCCATGGAATTGACTGATTCAGATGGTATAGAGTCAAAGTCATGATATGTTTTCGTTTTCAGTAGATAAAACTCAAATTACTGCTGGAAAGAGGTTTCACAGGCTTCGAGTTTCTTCCTTTTTCCCGGGTATTTCCATGCACATTCAGTAGAGTGACAACGCCACTGACCTAAGTTTGCACATGTCACAGGGATTCAATCTTGCAATATCAGCTGCCGGGAAAGAAATTTGCTGGTGGGAAGGAAACATCTCTCACGATAGTTACCAGGTTAACACTTGTGTTTGGCAAATACGCGTTTAACATCCCACCAGGTAAAACGATGATGGATCCTCCCCAAAAGCAGGGCCGTGCAACTGCATGTTTTGTTTTTGTGTGTGTGTGAGTGTGTTGGGAATTCAATGTTGAAAGGGGAACAACAGAGGCTACAAGGAAAACTGAAGGAAATCAATTCTAGAGCCTCTCCCAACAAGAACTCAACAACAAGAACTCAAGAACTCATGCAGATACTGACAGATACACTTTTAATCTATGTGTATATATCTATTTTGATTTTTATATATATATATATATAGTATCTACAAATATATATATATAGATATATAGCTTATGCTTTACCTATATATGTAACCCAACTCATATGCATTATTCATACTTCTTTTTATCTATTTGTACCTAGCCCAATTAAACAGAACTTATGAGTACATATAATGCAAACAACATATTGGAGTAGTATATACAGCTTGCTAAGACCAACAAAATGTTTGCTGGGGGGGGGTGTTGGTATGACATTCTCTTGTATCAAGCACCTACCCCTTTTTAGGTGAAGTCCCAACTGAAGAGGGGGATGAATTGGAAAAATGAAAACATGCAATGAAAGCTATGAACTCTTTTTAAGGGGGGTCCCAAAGCAGACACGTCATCGCCATGTTCTCGTGGAAACTATGAACAATTTCTGACGGAAAACTTTGAAGCCACTTTGGCCTTCCAACCGTGTGTGGGTTTTTCTCCTGCCACTGGCCATGTTCCACTGCCAAGGGGCTGTGTGTGGCATAGAGCATCATGCAGTTCAGCTGATGAGTGGCAGGACGGGTGCGCTGACAACTGCATAGTGGCTCAATGAGCCAAATTTGCTGGCAACTGCTTTCACAAGCCATGCTACCAGATTACACCGATTACGCTAGTCATGATAGACATTCACACTTTTATGTCCACACCTCATGGGATGATTTGGCCACATGGAGCAGCGCAATCGAGCTTGGAGCCCAGCCGCACTGCATGGTTTTGAAAGGCAATCAGAGGCATTGGTTTATCAACAGCACTTCACGACCATGATATACCTGGTTCGAAGACGCCAAGTGTTAACTGGAGTAACGTCTTGCAATTTTCAGGAGTCATTTGCACGGATGACTGAAAATCATCAACCATCATTATGTCATTTTGCTGGTTTTTGTGCGCATAAAAAAAAACCACCCGGTGATCTCAGGTGATCTGATTGGCACATGAGCACTGTCCGAAACTGCAGGGCAGGCCCCACATGTTCTAAGCGGCGCCTCTCAAACCTGAGGCCGACAAAGCACCGAGTAGACACCGCTCGGTACTCGCGTCTGTGCGGTGGTTTCTTCAGCCATAGGAAACCCCAAAAATGGTTCGTTAATTACTACAAATGGGTAGTGAAGGATGATTTGCAAGTACCGCTATTTTGAAAAACACTCACATGACTGTGCATAATTACATTAGATTGAGTGACATTGCATTCCACTGCACGTACACATGCATACATGCATACAGCATACATACACACAGTTCTTCATTGATACGCAGGTATGCGCGTCACAAACATTCACGTACAGAAGATCTACAATATACATGCTGCATGCATACATCACGCATATGTAGAGAGATTCAATACCATATGTGTTATATATGTACACATTTACATGCAAAACATACAAACTTGCATATATACAGATTGACATAGGTACTAGCGTACCTACATACTTACGCATGTACATATGTACGTACAAGAGTATTTAAGAATATGGATACATACATACATACATGCATGCATAACATAACATAACATAATATAACATGACATAACAGAACAAATCAGAACAGAACAGAACAGAACAAATCAGAACAGAACAGAACAGAACTGAACATAACATGCATACATACATACATACATACATACATAAATACATACATACATACATAAATACATACATGCATGCATACATACATACATACATGCATAACATACATAACATACATAGCATACATTACATAGCATACATAGCATACATAACATACATAACATACATAACATACATGACATACATGACATACATAACATACATGACATACATGACATACATGACATACATAACATACATGACATACACAACATATATTACATACATTACATACATAACACACATAACATACATGACATACATAACATACATACATAACATACATTTCCATATACACTTACATGCACAGATACATGTACATGTACAAATACATATACATACATACACATATACATATACATATACAAATACATATACATATACATACACATGCATCCATACATCCATACATCCATCCATCCATCCATACATCCATACATCCATACATCCATACATCCATACATCCATACATCCATACATCCATACATCCATACATACATCCATACATCCATACATGCATACATGCATACATGCATACATGCATACATGCATACATCCATACATGCATACATCCATACATGCATACATGCATACATACATGCATACATACATACATCCATCCATACATACATACATACATACATACATACATATACATGCATAGACCATTGTACATACCTAGACAGTTCATACCCATACATACCCATACATGCAAACTCGTTCATACACACAAAGACACGGGCACACACACATGCTTATATATTCATTCCGCATGCAGACATGAAATGAATACATGCATAAGTACACACATGCACAGACACACACACACACACACCTATGACATACCCACATTTGTAGGTCAACTGACAGATAGATATGTAGATAAATGAACTAAGATCAGAAAACAACTACCTGTAGATAGTATAGATAAATTAGTCAACAGATCGATAGTATGGATTCCTATTTGGCTTGACGGGCAGACAGGTTCTCTGAATCAGATAGACAGTAAGTTTATTTTTCCCGTCAATGCGCAAGTTTTTTTTTCCAGCACCTTCTTTCTTTCGAAGCTGCGGGTGTGCCCTAAGTGCCCCACCCGCGGTAGATCATACCTAGATGACTCAGCCTCTGAAAAAAAAGAAAACATAGATAGACACTGACCTGCTTAGCGACACAGATAGATGCAGTTCTAAATCATTTTTGCATTAGTGACTTGTGTAATCTTATGTATATAGGGGATTGTTTCCACTGATGACTCACCAAAGATCTTGGTTATCAACTTGCTGAAGCACGTGGTTGTTTCTCAAGCCATAGGAGTACCCCCAGTTATCATCCAGTTTATTAACTTTTTGAAGTCATAGCCCCGAAAGCCCTAAATCATCCGTCATCTCAACCATTTTGCCGTAAGAATAAGCCAACCACAAATTTGCGGGTCCCCAACCCCTGCCATCGGCATCACGGGATTCCCCTGGGTGCTCCAGGATGAGCATCGCCCAACCTTGCGCTTGGTTGCGAAGATCCTGGCACCTAGTAGGGGGCCACAGCATGCCGCCATCATCAACCATTGCCATTATCCTGCATGGCCAGATGATAGATCATAATTATGGTGGTTTCTCATGCCATAGGCCATAGGGGACTCCTCTCTCCCAAAAAAAGGTTGCTTACTCTAAATGATTACTGGATGATTTGGAGATTTTGGAGGTACCCCTGTGAATTGAGAAACGCCGATATGACCTGATGATTTTGATAAACAATGTAGAAAAAGATATATCACCATTCATGAACCGCTACCAGATGATTCACAAGGGGCAACTCGCTCTGATTTCTACTTGGAGTGTGGGGGTAGATTGGTCACATCTCCAACAGAGCTGGGGTCGGTCATTACTCCTGCAGTATACAATTTGATCAACTCTATGCAAAACCATCAACCGAGGTCATTTTGGATTTCTCAACCTTGACCAACACACTGACACTGAGCGGCAGTCCTTAGGAAGCGGAGATTCAGGATTAAACATCACACCCCTTAGGCCAGCTACCATCACTGGTTTCCCCAAGACTATCGGGAGCTCCAACTCCATGGGCAACGCAAGGCAGCAAATACACCACCAGAAAAAAAGACAATAGATGTCAAACAAAAGGCCAGATAGATTGCCAGATTACATGTCAGGTAGAATGCCAGCTGAAGTCTGGGAATGTCAGAATGATACGGATTGAAACCGCAGAAGTGTCACATGCCTGGTTAAGTGCCAGATGGAACGCTGCATGGAATGCCAGATAGAATGCAAAATGGAATGGCTAATAGAACGTGCAGATAGGACTCTGAGAGCATATCAATCGACTTATGAGACTCTATGTCAGCTCAATCATTGCCAGATGGAAAGCCAGTTTGAATGTCAGTTTCCCGTGTCAAGTAGAATCACTGATTCATTCATGTCACATAGATGCCAGAAAAGAAAGACGTCAAACAAGATGCCAAATGGCACGCCACATATCACCCTCGAAAGGATGCCAGAGAACGCCGCATAAGAATGTGTCACGACAAAATTCACTTTAAGTGCCTCACAGGATGCCATATGGAATGCTCAGATAGGACGCCAATAGAATGCCAGCCCACTTGTCAGAATGTATGCCAGCTTACTTCCATATGCCATATGTTTTTTTCGTGTAAAATGTCAAGGAAAATCCCAGAGAGAATGTCGGATGACATTCCAGGATGGGGATCGCTGGATAACACTCATTTTTTCAAATTAATCCAGATGTGCGCATACACCATGTTTTGCTGAGATAACATTGTGATTTGGGGATCTTTTTGCTTGGTAATTTCAAACGTTTTTTCATTGGCTGGTTGGTTGACAAACGCACTGTTCATGATCGGGGTGGTTCAACCACCAACCACTTAATGATCATTATTAGCCATTATATGCCATTATGTTCATTGTATGAACCATTATTCACCACTATTAACTACAAATTATCAATAGAGAAACTCTCATTGTGGCCTGGCCTCAGGTGTGGAACACTCTTTCACAGCGGGTGGAAAGGGAGTATGGATCGTGAACTCCTGCCGCCACAGTTCCTTGGCCGAAGCGCGGGCGAGTCTATGGTCAGTCGTCCCTACTGCGCCTGGCTCAGCTTTGTGGCCGGTTCTGCTTCCCTTTCCGTGGTGGCTTCCAACGCCTTTAAAAAACAGCTGTCCCCAAGCATGTCTTCAATTTTCATGGCATCCCCCCATGCTGAAATGCTGATGACCTGTGTGAAAGATCCAACAGTTGGCAATTTTGCAAATGCTTGGAGAGCCAAGGATGAAGCATTTTAGTGGGTCGGTTAGAAATGCTGTTGGCCGTTGGCTGGGGGTAATTGCAGGTCCGAATTGTTGGTATTACTAGTATTATTATTATTATTGAACTATATGGCTTTCTGGCTCAATGAAATCCAAAAAAGGGGCCGATGAACATCCCAAGAAAGACTGCTCATTTAGCGGATGTGTACCAGGGGTAAGGGGTTTTGAACCACAACCATATTGGCCAGTGTAGCCCGTGTCCTTTGGTCAGTTCACTCCGAGGACATTCCTTTTGGCAGTTCGCTCCTATTTCCACTTTGGTATTTTTTGGTCAATACAGATTTCAAGAACAGACCCTCGCCTTTCACTACACTCATTTCTCTACACATCTCCACCAGAACTTCACCAGAACTTCACCAGAACTTCTCTACCTTTTTCTGCAAATCAGAGATCACACTGACGACGTTTCTGTTTGAGCCAAACCACCACTTCGCCGAAAGCTGGTCTTGAACCTGTATATTGTATATAGATATATACAAATACTTATTTATATAAATATATTTACAAATTTCATCAACAGTTTGATGAGGTCAAAAGGTCCATTGCTGCATCGAAAGCTATGGATGATGCATCATCATTTTGCATTCTGGCGTGAAATTGCTATGTGCCAACTCAACCACTCTCTGGGTCTTTGCTAGGATGCTACATTGGAGGTCCATAGACAAGTCCTTTTGACAGGAACACCTGTCTTGCGTCCCAGGCTTGGAATGGCTACCTGATGCGGTGCTGATCAGCATTGCTTTGATGATTTTTGGCTTCGGCCTTTGGTTGTGCAGTCTCTCAAAGCCAGAGTAACTCAGAATACCTCACTCGGATGGGTCCGCTTCGATTAGCTGCTCGACTGGCTAATTGACAACCCCTAAGTTCCACAAGAATCTTGGGAGCTTGGTTACTAGGCAATGACAAGGATGTGGCCCATCCGTCCAATGTGATCTTTGGCGATGAGGTGTTTATGTTTGCTCGAGCCCCACGCTAACAAAAACGTGGGGGAAACCAGGAGACATGTCATACACATGTCGTTTGCTTCGACTTTGTTGGAACTGGTTTAGGTTTGACATTTTGCATGTCTGTAGAACCAGGAACTTTCAAAATGATGAGGCCGACATTTTGAAAGAAGCAAGATCTCATCTTTTACGGAGCCTGACGGGCAGACTGATAGAGAGCTCTTTTGGATTCTTTGGGTATGCTGCAGCATTGGTTTTCTCAACGTTGAACTGAAACTGGCCACTGTACAAGATTTGTCAATTTCCGTCTCAGTCTGTCTACTAAATATAGGATAATCTAGGTATTAATTATAGACATATGCTCCACCCCTGCTGCCCCCCCCCTTGGTCCGTGGTGGCAGCGTGGTAAGATGGTGGTGACATCCCCCATCCGCCCTGTGGATGTGGTGGGGTGTTAGGGAGGAACAAATTTCGTTCAATTCGTTGACTCCTTACCTATATAATGAAAATTGACAGGCAACTTGTTCTGGTGAACTCACTGATGATGGCAATCCTTTGGGCTGCAATGTCCTCACTTACTGCATCTCACCGGTGAATCGTTGCAGGCGTTGATGGCTGCTGGATGATGGTGATTGATGATCCACAGTCCATTTATCCCAGCTGGTGGAAAGAGGGAGCTAGTTCTTCGCGATGAGTAGGGTTATGAGAAAATCTGGCAGCCACAGACTGGAAATCAAGATTTTTTTTTTTTTATCCTAAAATCATCCTCAGCATCATCCTCAGCATCATCCTAAAATCATCCTAAAATCATCCTAAAATCATCCTCCTTGAATCTCCTTGAAAATATTCATCCTCAGATTTATCCTCCTTGAATCTTCTTGAAAATATTCATCCTCAGATTTATCCTCCTTGAACATATTCATCCTCGGATTTATGTTCATTGAAAATATTCGTCCTCAGATTTATCCTCCTTAAAAATATCTATCCTCAGATGAATTTATCATCCTTCATCCAATTACATAATCAATACAATCAATATAATCATAATCCATCCTGCCAATCCCAACACCATCAAACATCTGACAATCGAATGTTCATCTGAATAATCATGACACAATAAACAAAATAATATAGAACACCTGACAAGTGAATGTTTATCTGAATATTCATAAGCTAGTCAAACACCTGACAAGCAAAGGTTCATCTGAATATTCAAATTCATAACATAATCAAACATCTGACAAGCAATATTCATCTGAATATTCGTAGCAGCATAACACAATCATACATCTGGGGTGTCAAACATCTAGAATCTGGAATTGAAATTGGTTCAAGCAAAGTCAAAACACTGATTCTGATCGATTCCGATACAAGGAAAAAGAGAATGTGACACATGGCGATATTGACTGGGCCCAATAACATAATAATAAATCCAGAACCATCACCATATGGCCATCATTGACCACCCCTCAACATCACATCACTATCAGTCAGTATCACTTTCTAGGTCACTATGACTATCTGACTATCCGATACAGAATCCACTACTGACCATCACGAAAATAAACTTTCACTCTAGACTCTAGAACATCGCATTATCAACCATCATTATTCCTCATACTTGTTTGATCCATCATGAGTGTTTGTTAGTTAGTAACAGTCAGTAAGTAAGAGTAACAGAAAGTAACCAACCCTGGATATCAACCATGGTGGTTCAAACCCCACAAAAATCAGCCCTTGGCTGCTTTGCCAAGACCCCACATCAGCTCAACTCATATCAGTTTTTTCCACCTTTGCCGTGTGAGCTCTAGGCTCAGCGGACTGCCAAAGCAGGTAGCTAGGTAGTCAAAAAGCAACAGCCAAAGGCAGCAGCTGGCCAATTCATCCAATGGCTTTCTCACCCAAAGTTTGAAGGCCTGGCTGGATGTCACTGCGCATCATGCCGAAATTTTCCGGCTTGCCATCAAGGTAGCCGAATTGCTTGCTGATCATGCGCTTTGCAGAGGCAATTCCACCAGCATCCCCTGAGGACTCAGCTGCTTCGAGCTGTTCCAGGGCTTTGCCGATGAAAATTTCTATGACATAAATGCACCCTGCATGAGCAATCTTGACAACCTTCTGGGAAATTTTGTACAACGCCTTGAAAGCTTCCTTTGCCCCTTCCGATTTGACCTCATCCATGCCAAACTCGTGCAAGAACTGGTTTGCCCCTTCCATGATCTGCACAGCAGGGTTGCAGTGATGAGGCTTACTTACAATCATATATTTTGAAATACCCACTATAACTATATATGCATAGAGGCCTAGAGAGAAAACAATAATCAATAATCATTTTTTGCCCTCAAAATCAGTGCCACCAAAAATGAGCATTGCAATGCAATCACTGGCTCCATTTGAAAAGATCAGAGTCAAATAATTCAACCACCCATGAAACCAATGGCTATTAGCAATTATGAGTATTATATAAGTACTATACTGGTAGATAAGTAACAGCTGGTAACAAATAATAATCAACCACTAGCACTAGCAGTAGCAGCGCTAGCCGCTAGCCATTACATGCAACGAAAGAAGTGATTAGTGAGTGACCAGTGAGTGATTAAGCACACAAATTCACTAATCACCAACCACTAATTACTAATGATCAAGCCAAGAAGATGATAAGTTAAGAAAGTAAGTAATTAAGTAAGTACGTAAGTACGTAAGTAAGTAAGTAAGTAAGTAAGTAAGTAAGAAAGTAAGCAAGCAAGTAAACAACTATAAACAACCAATAGCTGATTGCTGATTAGTGACTAGTCACTAGTGACCTAAGTAGTAGCTAGTAACTAGTAACTTAGTAACCAGTAACTTAGTAACTAACTAGTATATAACTAGTAACTTTGTAACTGGTGACGTGCGACTTTCTGACTTGATGACTTAGTCTTAGTCCATTAAACTGAGACGTAGTGACTTAGTCAGTCAGTCATAGTATGTCATAGTCATAGTTTTAGCCACTGTCTTAGCCAGTTAGTTTGTCAGTCACTTGGTTGGTTTTATAACCCTCAAGTCTGGCCTGCCACGCGTTCGTCTTGAACTCCTGTGTGCGTGTTGCAGGGATCTTGCAAATGGTGCTCTTCATGATGCGGTTCAATTCCTCTTGGGTAGCCGGTTCATTGGTCACAAGTTTCCTCCAGTCACCTGATTGACCAGCACTCCATTGGAGAAAGTACTCGATGTTCTGGCCATCGAAGGTCTCCAGGTTGTTTTCATCCTTCTTTTTGCGGGACTCCAACACTTCTGTGTCAAATGCCTGGATCAGGTCCTCGAAGGCATTTGTGCACTGGCTGACTCCAAAAGAGGAGACATCATCAACACTGGGACTTTCAAGCTCTGTCCGGAATGCCTCAGGAATCTCAAGAGCGAACAGGGTATCAAGCTCGCCCGTCATGGAACCGGAAGAAGGTTTGAGCACTTCAATCTTGTTGGTCAAAGAAGTCAGCTTCTTGCGCAAACTCTTCAAGTGGAGCAACTTTGCCAAGCCATCCTGATTGAAAAACTGTTTCAAGCTTGCTTGGCCTCCATCTGCGATCTGTTGCATGGAGCCATTGGCTGAGATCAAATTGCAGGCACAAGCACACAGATCCACCCAGAGCCCCACAACTTTCTTCACCAATTCACGGTGATCCTCACCAATCTTGGCCGCCAAATCCTTGAGCAAAGCAGTGTGCTTCTTGAGATCGGCTAAGTCAGGATCCAGGACTGATGCCTGCAGCATTGACTGTGACTATGACATGACTACGACGCTATATGACTATGTTGGCTATGTCGTCGACGTGACTACTGACCTAGTGACCTAGTGACAATACTGACTTGGCTAGGCTAGGACTAATGATTAGTGACTAATGAAATTATGCCATGCAAATACTGTTCTCTTCGATCAAATACTTACCTCCCCAAAATACTCGGCATTTCTTAATCTAAAATAAACTATGTTGCTGCCTCTACCTTCCTTAGACTTTAGACTTAGCTGACTTAGTCTTAATTACATAATCATTAATCATTAGTCATTAGTCATTAGTCAGTCATTAGATCATTAGTTAATTAGTTAGTTAGTTATGAAAACTATAACCTACTCAACTTAGTGAGGTTGTACTGGCATGTGGACTATGACTTGTGTGGTGTATTACCCCATTGAACTCACAGACTTAAGCTTGGGAGAATGAAGCGCATATCAATGGAATCCATAAGTAAATGTTTCTTCACTTTACTTTACTTTTGAAAATCATCATAGCCATACCCCACCTTGGAAACCATAGCAGAGACCATGGTTGCCAGAAAGTCTGGAAGGTACTGCAACATCTCTTCGGTGAATTGCTGTTTGCAGTGCTTCAAAGTGAAGTGAAGATCCCCCAGATTGATATCGATCTCTGATGAGTCTTTGGTCATCATGACGATCAAATCAATGGTTGCCACAGTCTCGATCTGATCTTGCTTCCACTTCTTGAGATCCTTGGAGACGGCTGTGGTACCTGGGAGATCTCTGATCAGTTCCAAACCATGCAGCAAGATGTTGATGTTGGAAGTGGATGCTTCTGCCATCACTTCGCATCCTGGAGTATTCTTCTTCAGCTTGACGATCATAGCTTTCAGAAGAGCCTGATGGTGATGATGCATTTTCTGGTAAAAGAATCTGAAACTGATGAAGTAGTAAGTACAGTAGATTCAGTAGATTTCAGTAGATGAGTTCATGTCTTCAGTTTCTTGGTTTGTATCGCTCTCAGACATTAGTCACACATGAATATGGAACTGATGGTAAGGAATGGTCCACTTAATCCATTTGTTAGATTGGTGATGAGTGATTAGTTTGATTGATTAGTTTCTCAGTACTCAGTACTCATTACTCACTCATCATCATGATCTGCATAATCCATAACAGCCATAACATAATCGATGAATGGTCAATTAACGAATGATCAATTAATTGATTCTGATAATGTCTGTCAATCCTTGATTTATTCACAACCCATGACTCAATAGTAATAGTAAATAACTAACAATGACACACGATGGCATTTTCTTTGCTATTTGTAAATTAGTAGTCAGTAGTCATAGTACAATTGTCACCGTAGTTGGTAGTTATCATGAATGGGGGATGATTCTGAGCACAGGCTAGTGATACCAGGGCCAATGACCAGACCAAGGACATCTGCTAACTACTAGAATTACTAGAATCTAGTGAATTGAGTGAAAGTGACAGTGACTAGTGACTAGTGCCTAGTAATCGATGCTTTGGTGTATTTACCTACCTGGACCTACCTACCTCTTCCTATTATTCAGTTACTCAGCTACTCAACTATTTAACTATTTATAATATATCAATATTCAATATTCAAAAGCAAGGGAGGCTGTGGAGCAATTTGACTGAAATTGAACATATTACCAGAACCCAAATAGACAAACCAATCAAGACTGAACTGTGTACCTCTACTCAAATGAATTTAATAAATTCAATAAACCCATGAACCATTCTAGCAGCTAGCAATTTGTTGATCAAATTAAAAACGGAAATTTGCACCTGCAATTGCATGTTGAAATTAGCCAGGTAGCAAAGAAACCATCAATCAAACTGGCCAACTTCTGTGTTCTGCACATGCCCTTGACCTCTTCCAATAAACCTGTGGACTTCCGGATTTGCACCCATGTCGGATCATCCTCAGTGCGAAGCAATTCCTGCAGCTCATCAACTTTAGCACCGACAAGGGCAGCTGATGCTCCCTTCTTGATCATGTCTTGCACTTCAGTCTGGTACCAGGTCTCATCCAGCAGTGTGCGCTTGATGGCCTAGGGTGGGAGGAAAAATAAAGAACAACCTGAAGCTGAAGTTGGATAGACTGGGTAAAAAATGATAATGTAATCAATGTAATATACTTAATATGGAAATATCATATCATGGAATAACATATTTTTCCATACATCCCAAAAAGTTGACAAGTAAATGCCACCTCATTGTATAACCACTCGACAACCACCCATGGGAAATTACATGGCATTTCATTTCAGTACTGATGTTTAAAGTTTAAAGTTTAAAGTTTACTGTTGCTGTTTGGTAGCTTAGCTACTGCTGCACTCTGCTGCTATTAAGTAATAAAATAACTAGTAACCTAGTAACTAGTAGTAAGTAGTACTACTTACTACTTACTACCCAACTCTCGACTCATAGGATAGGGCATAGTAGGCAAAGTAAGTATAGTGAATAGTGAATAGTGCAACTATAGTCTGGCCTTGGTGACAAAGCAAGGCCCTTCGTACTCAGAGATCCAGCGGATATCCATGTCCGTGATCTCTGTGGTACCTTTGGGTGGATTTGCACAAAAGAAGGACAGCATGCACCGAGAGAATCTGCAAAGAACCTCCATGGCATCTTGGACCGGAGCCAGCAATGGAAGACCAAACATGTATGTGAAATCTCTGACAGTCGTGGTTTGGAGATCATTGTAGTCAGCCAAAATCTTGTAGCACAAGCTCACAATAGCTGGTTTTGCCTCCAAGCCCAACCGCAAGAAGTTCAAAAAGATCTCATCAGACACACCCTCTTTGATCTTCATGCCGAGATCCTTTGCAATGATGGTCTGGTAAAGGCGGTGAAGGTTTAAAGTGTCCAATGCTGGTACTGAATATTGAATCTGGAAATCACTTGTCTTCAATTGATAATTGATATTTCAATTTCAACAAAAAATCAAGTCATAGCCAGGGGTATCAGAGTATCACGCAAAGTGCTGGTAAACTACTTTGCTTTGCAACAAAGGTGTAGATGTGTAGTGTAGTGTAGTAGAGACACATGTATGATATGAATGTAATAAGAGGTCAGAATTACAATTACATATGATTGACAGTTGTATGATGATTGACAGATGTGTATACTATACTGCAGTAGTATGACATCCTATGAGATCGGATAGTATAACTGCCCCAAACCAAAGATTGTAGTAGTAAGTACCTGCTGCGTTGACATATCATATCAAATGTTCTCCAACCTGGCCACTCACTAGTAGTAACAGAGCAACTAGTCTAGAGTCTAGTCTAGTCACAGCCAAAGGCTAGTCACAAGTATAAGTAACTGGTAACTAGCTACTAGGACTAGTGACTAGGAGTTAGCAATAACTGGAAAGTGAATAGCGACTGCTTAACGGGTTGATTAGTGACTAGTGACTAGTGACTAATAAACTAATGACTAAAATACTTAAACTTACTAAACTAAACTTAATCAAATAAATAAATAAACAATCAGTTTAGCATTCATCATAATAAGGGAACTGTAAGTCTGTGAGTAATTGCCCATTGCCCAGCCTCAGCTGTCCGAGCATACCGAGCAAGATCAGGATGGCTAGTAATAACATCGCTGGTATGCTTGGACTTCGATCTCAATTCATCATCCGCATCGAATCCAGAACCGAAGGCATCATCATCAGACTGCACCTCTTTCACCCCTGGTGCCCACAAGTCGAGTTCAATCAACTTGTTCTTCAACTGGTCAAGGAGGCCGTGGAACACCATGTTGTACTCAACGGTGTGCATGTCGATGGGCTCGTCAAAGGTGACAGTGGGAGTCAGCTGCAGTGTGTTCGCAATCTTGATTGCTGCATCTTGCATTTTCTCCACACTCTTTGTCTGAATGGCTTCATGCAGAAGCGGAAAAGTATTCGTCCGAATCTTCACCTCTGCCAGTTTCAACAAGAGGAAAGGTTGGTATGATGCCCACATGTCTTTGGTCAAAGAAACCAGCCGATGGACTTGCTCAGGTGTCATTTGAAGCAGGTCTTTTGATACCAACAAGTCACAGGACTCGCAAGTGGTGACCCGGTCACGAAGGATCCCCGCAGCATTTTTCTGTTGCCTTTCCTCAAGTTGTTGAAGCACTTGTCGAGCCTGAAGTTTGTGCAGTGAAAGGGACTGGAGAATGACCTACTCAGCTAGATTTTGAAAATTAGTCACTAGTAACTAGTAACTAGCATTAGTAAAGTAATTAATAGTAAATTAGTATAATTTAGAATTTAGAGCATTTAGTAAAAAATAGTGACTGATAGTAAGTGATAGTGAATAGTGAACAGTGAATAGTGAATAGTGAATAGTGAATAGTGAATAGTGAATAGTGAATAGTGAATAGTGAATAGCTAATAGTGAATTGAATAGTGAATAGTGATTTGATTAAATTTAATCATTTAATCTTTAAACAATAATAAGTCAATAAGTGGTTAGTATCAGTAACACAGTGATGATGGTAGTGCCCGGTGGTGATGGTGATGGTGTTCATGATGATGTATCTATAGCAATTATATGTATATATATATAGAATATTGAATATTCAAGTATTCAAGTATATTCATGATAAATGGTGGTGGATGATGATGGATGAGGAAGAGTGTTGAAGGACTGATGATGGTAGTGACAGTGAAAGTGACAGCGATGGTGATTAGATTCGATGATTGAAGAATGACCATGAATTGTGGTTTTGATGATGCAGGTGATGATTGGCGAGTGCTGAGTGGTGATTGGTGAGTGGTGATGATGATCACAATGATGGTGATGATCTGTGATATAGTGATACAGTGATAGTGACTGACAAGTGATGCTGATTCTGATAGTGCATGATGGCATGATGATGGTTCGGATACTTCATTGAGAAGTCCTACTGACCCTACTGCTACAGTGCTACTGCTACAGCTGCTACAGTGTAAGGTGTAAGGCTTGTAGAGTTGAGTATGAGTTGAGTAGATCATGGAGTTTTGAACCACTTTATTTGCTTCAACTGGGAATCATGTTCCAATTGATTTTTAAATATATATAATATATCACATAAACTATAAACTCTTCTTACCTGGACCTAGCTGCTCTAGGACCTAGGACTCTAGGTCTAAGTCCTAGCTGCCTAGCTGGCCTAGCTAACCAGGGAACTGTTTGCTTTGATTTGCTTTGTTTCTCTTTCGGTCTTGGAAAATCTGGGAAGCTGAAGATAAAAGACAGCCAAGAAACACCTCGCAACTTCGCACTCATGGAATTTTTGGAGAGACCATTGCGCGGCTCCTCCAAATAGGCAACAGCAAGCAAGCCTTCAAGGCACTTGCTGCTACCATTGTGTTTGGAAGCAACAATCGCCATCTCAGTATCCAAACCGACCGTGCCACCCTTGGTCTTGGAGCCACTGGCAGACAAGGTTCCATGCCCATCTGTTGTTGATGATACGGCTGATACGGCAGCTGTAGAAACCTCCACCATTGCTGGGGCAGCTGGGCTGGCTTCGTCTTTTGGAGGATGGGTCGGCACGGCTTTCGCCTTAGCTGATTTTGCCTTTGCTTTCGTCTTTGCCTTGGGCTCAGGTCCAGAGGGATCTGTAGCAAACCCAGGTCCTCCGTGTCGCCTTTTGCGAGGAACGTGGCTAGGTTCTTCACCATCGATGTCATCTTGGATACAGGGAAAATCGAAGAGTTGTGCATTTCCCAATGCATGTACAGTGATGTTGTGATTATCTACTAGTTACTAGATTACTAGAGAGTCACTTGAGAGAGTCTAGTCTAGTTACTAGTTGCTAGTTAGCTAGTTACTAGAGTCTAGAGTGTCTAGAGTCTAGAGTCTAGAGTCATTTAGCAGCTTAGCAATTGATTTTGGCTTCTAAAATCTGAGAACTTTCAGGATTTAGACAAGCTATCCATAATTGATCAAACAGTGAGTCTGTTACTAGTTACTAGTTTCTAGTTACTTATATTATATACTAGTTACAGCATATCCAAAGTCCATCAGTCATCAGTGAGTACGTTTGTGGGATCACTAAGCCAAGCTACTAAGTTACTAAGAAGTAACACATGAGGGTTGTTCAAAAACCTGTTCAATTCTCACACTCAATGTCCATGTTGATGACTGAAAAGCCAAAGCTTGACTGAATGATTCTGATAATTTATTAAATAATAAATAATGATGATAATGGATAGCAATAATGATAATAATAATGATAAGTGGTAACTGAGAATGATAAAGTTACAGTTTATAAATTAGTAGTCTTAGTAGTCAAGTAGTCGTCGAGTCACCCAAAGCTGCTATCGTCCATTCATCATCCTCCTCCCCTTCACCTTTCATAGCATTTGCTGCTTCTGCAGCTGCATCCTTCCGTTCTTCTTCACGTTGCAACTTCAACTGGATCTGCTTGCAAGACAAAGGGGTCCTGTCATCACCAAACCTGAAGCCAGAAGGTCTCTTCTCGTCCTCCTCAGAAAACCTCCAGCCAAAGACTCGTTTGCCCTGCCTTCCAAGTAATTGGTCTTCAGGACGCAAATAGTGCTGGTCTTCGTAGACACCATCGATGTACTCAAGCTGAGCCTTGCGAACCCAAGCAAGGACTTCAAATGGAAGACCCTCCAGGCCAACCAACCAGAAAGTCACCAGCTTCTTTCCAACGAACTCTGGACCATGCCATGGCAATGTGACGGTCTTCAGGATCTTGGCAATGGTCGGATCAGTTGGTTTGGTATGGAAGATCTGCTCGAACTCATCATGGGTCAAGGCGGCATAATCCTGATAGATTCGCATGGCATACTTCCGTGCAACTCCAACTGAGTCGCATGGACGGAAAGTAGTCTCAGGTTCTGACAAATCTGCAAGCTTCTGAAGGGCATAGGTGAAGTCATCATGAAAGATTGGATCTTCTGGTGCTGGTGGTTTTGCAGTTAACCGCTCCTGGTGTTTCAGTGGAAAATTGGAAATTCTGAGAACAATCACTGATAGTTATAGTTACTAACTATCAATCAATGAAATAGTTAGTAAGTAAAATTGAATTTCAGTAAATCACGGTCACTATCACTATCCCATCAAATAATTGGTGGAAAAACCAGGAATGAAATGATTGCACATCAATGTAATAATGATCTAATGAATCTAATGATATTGAAAGTTCATGTCCGATAATGCACCGCAACAAGACTTTATGTTTATATGTTTTCACTAAACACATTGTTGCTCATGATATTTGTCATCATAGTATCTATCTGATCTGTCTAATCCAATAAAATGATCTAATGATCGAATCTCATTGACTGCTATTCAAATTACTTATTGACTTATTTACTAATTACTCAGTATATACTATGTACTATATACTGCAACTATATACATGATGTCTGATATCAAAGAATGACCAGCCAACCAGTCATTCAAGAGAATGAAGCAGCTTACAGGAACTTGTTTACTTCAAAGTCGAACACATTTAGTAACCCCTCCTGGCAAACCTCCGACGGCACACCAGGTCGAATGCGAGCACATACATCTGCACACCGAAAGCATACATTGAAGACCGGAGCGCCGGCCTTGTTGTACTCCGCCCACTCATTGTCCTTGTTTCTTGTCACCGGACTTGCGACCACAATGAGTTGTATATTATATATTGTATACCACTCACTAAAGTAAAGAAAGGCATTGTAGACTCGACAGTGCAAAGTTAAGGTCATTGGGGCTGGTACGAGTTCATAGCCCTCTACTGACTTCATTTACACTCATGATGTAAGCTTTCAGATCCCCTTGTGATTTTTTTCATCACACTTTGTTGTGATAGTTAGTTTTGATAGTTACTAGTTATAGTTGATAGTTGAAGCGATTATGAAGATGAAGGTTGATAACTTTATGCCCAACATGATTATATCATGGTAATAGTTAGTTAGTAACAGTTAGGAAGTAACAGTTGGTAGTAACAATTGAACATCAATGATGATGCGGTCCTTGCTCTTGCACTTGCAAAACGTACAAGTCAGGATCTCCACTTTCTGCCTTTTGGCCGCGCCGGCAGGGGCAGCGCTAGCCGATGCTGCCACCAAGCGTGTCTCTTCCTCCCAGGGAGCACCAAGAATTTAAAATCGATGATTTTGGTATTAATAAACCACCATTGCACACTTTATTAATTTAGCAACCAATGTTGAATCTAGTCACAAGTCACATCTAATCAAATCATATCTAGTCAATCTAGAATCTAGTCTATGAAGTCTATGACGAATCTATGTCTTATGACTGACTCTAGACTAATTAGACTCCAAGACCCTAGACTAGACTCCACGATGAATCTGCGAATCTATGAATCTACGCTCGTCCTGCTCACCAAAAGCATGATATTATGTACTGCATTTCCAACGCACTGGACACACGTCTGCTTTATAAACCAATTGTGTGTACCTACATTCCCGATTCCAAAGACGGCAAAAATAAACATATGACATATGGACATATGACATATTCCACATGATCACAGTGCAGCTTGTGAACAAAACATCCCCCCTGGCCCTACTCAATCCTTCGGCGCTGTTGCTCTGCGCTTGGCCATCGTGAGCAGGATTGCGCAATCGGGACGGATTCGAATTTTGAGTTGGTTTTTGAACTGCAAGGTGAGTTCGGAAATGCACTTGGTGCACCAGCCACGTGCTGACTCTGATTGATTTGATTAGGATCAATTAGTGGTTAGTGACTAGTGACTAGTGACTAGTGATTAGACTCTACCCTGGCCTAGACCCTAGAGCATCAAAATCCAAGAAGACAATGTCACACCATTGGCTGCTCATTAGCTACAAAGTCAACTCAGAGGGACCTACCAACCTCCAATAGCCTCCCCCAATAGCCTCAGCAAATCTTTTGGGACAGTGCATGCAAAATCTGTAAGTTGAGTTTCTGCGTGACTCTTTCTTCCTGTGGCCTGTTCCTGGTGAAACAAAACAAACAACGCACGAGCTCATGATGAACAAAGTCAGAAATCATTTCATTACAGTACACATATTACAGAACAACATGGCATCCCGGCATATCAGTGTTTCTCAAAATTGAGAACCCCCCAAATCATCCAACATTGACATTAACCCCTAATCAGTGACAATGATAATGGATTACAGATTCAATAGGCCTTAATAAAATAAATAAACCAATGTTGGGGGTCCCCTATTTTGAGAAGCCACCATATAAGACCATATACAGATAGTGTCAATCGATTCAAAAGTGAATAGTGAATTAGTGAATAGTGAATAGTGAATAGGGCATGACATCTGGTCAGGACAGGAGTCCACACTCACCATCGGTCACAGGCCAACAGTCACCATCAAAGTCACTACTACCAGACCTAGACAGGGTAAGCAAATACCCTGGCCAGCAACATCGTGAAGTTGCTTCGCGTTCATACTATCTGGCACACGGACGTCTAAGCCATAACCTTGGAACTGAAGAAGTTCCAGGGGTAGAATTGCTCCATCCCGCTTGTATGAGTACAGGCATGTAGCTGTGTGGATGCACTTTGTGATCCCCGCTGAGCCTGTGAATGCTCTGCGAATTGGATTCTGGCTGACATCAACCAGCACGTCCTCCAAAGCTGCCATGAGCAGCTTGTGTGCTTGAGGAGACTCCATGACATTGTAAGCTGCCTCGGCTCCTCCAAGCTTTTCAATCGCGACGCAATCGAGGATGCTAAGAACCCTTGGAGTAGCTGAAATCCCAGTGTACTTGCGACCCCCAGAAGCTGTCCATGGGCGAAGGTTGGCCAACCTTCCGACTGCTCCGAGGCTTTCCCTCCAAGCAGCAATTTGCGCTTTCCACTTGGATTCCTGCAACAGTGGTCAGTAGAATCGGAAAGGAGAGATAGATACAGTAACAGTAACAAATAACAGTCAACAGCCATAACCATAACCAATAAATCAGAATGATAGATTGATAGATTGATAGATTGATAGATGATACTGATACTGTTTCTACATCTGTCAACAAGGCAATGGCTTTATCCTAAAAACAAATTTATCTATCTTTCTAACTATGTCATGTCTCTATCCTCCTTTTTATTGATATCTATCAATCATCATCATTATCATGTTCAACCACCAAGCCGTTCATACCTTCGTATCAACCATCCACAGCCACAGCTGGCCCCAGGGGCGGCCTTCCGGCCGCTGCTTCAGGTGGGCTCAGTGCCCAGCAAAGCGGATCGGCAGTCTATCTATCTATCTATCTACCTATCTCTATCTATCTATCTATCCATCCATCTATCTATCCGACTGTCCTACCTACATTCTCACCCATTTATCTCAGTCTACCAGCTACATATCTTAATAACTGTTAATATGCGTATTTATGTGTACTGTACTTGATCTATTGATCCTTCTTGCTTTCTACCTGGTACCTACCTATCGGATCTAGCGGCTTGCTGAGTGATCGCACTTTTCTCTGCCGGCCTTGGTGTACAACGGTGCCTCGCTGCGGTTCCGCAGCTAAATTCAATGATCAGCCACTTCCAGCATAATGATATAATATAATATAATGATGTAATTCCTGTGAAGTCCATAAACAACTTCTTTGTGTAGTGTAGTGAAGTGTAGTGTAGTGACAGTGTAGAACATTGATTGGAAGTAGGTTGATCAATAATAAAAGGGTCGCCAGTCTGTAAAATATTGATCATTGATCATTGATCCTGATGCGCCATTGAAATTCGCATCGATCAAAGCCGAAAACAACTGAGCTGATAGCTGATGGTGCGCAATTTACTCCAAATGTGCCTGATAGATATATGATATTTGTATGTAATGTATGGAATGTATGGGTGTACAGTGTACATGGTACAGCAGTACAAGTGTATGTATATACATAAATGTGGTGAGTGAGTGTCCATCACAGCGTCCATCACAGCGTCCATCACAGCTCTAGGTCCTAGCTACTCTAGTTAACGAATTCCTCTCCATCGTCTCCATCTGGGAAGAGCTCAAACCCATAGTCGAGGTCATCTCTAGGATCAAACGAGACATGTGACCCCGATTCGCTGGGTGTGGAAGATGACGTGGGAGAGCCGCCATCAACTTCGTTGCCTTTGCGACCATCCAACAGCGTTCCTCAGAATCGGACATGCTGCACTGTGGGCAGACATGCTGCACAGGTAGGTAGATTGCCAGGAAGAATGTCAACTGACGATACCATTCCAATCAGTATTGCCAAACATGAATCATTCCCATACCAATCATTAATATCCATCATTACTTACTATCCACTCATATATATATATATATGAATCATTACTAGTTACTATGGCCCTATAACCACTGACTACAACCATTATTGCCGCTTATTGTCCACCGTCATTAGCCATTAGTCATTAGTCATTAGTTGGTTAATATTGACCCATGGCCACATCGGTGAACCAACTGTTAGTTCACCCCTAGTGATCAAGGCAAACAGTTCGATGCTTAGGCTGTTGATCGATTTCTAACCATGAAAAACCATTGCTCTGGGCAAAAGTGGGGATAAAATGCTGCATATGTAAGACACTCATATTATGCAGCCGTTGCTTTACAACCGTTCAAAAAGCATCCTTCATGAATGTTGGTGTAATTGTTGATGACCCAACTGGCAGAGTGTAGAGCATGTACTGCGCCGAACCTGCCCAGTCGGCTGCTCATCAACTGATGGTTGTCATATCTCATCAGCTCATGTGCGAACCATCGTTGTATTCTATATATCGGGGGATAACTTACTCACCAACAACACCATCCAACTGCTCAAACTGAACAAGAATTTGACAATTTAGCCAAAGGGCGATACTTCCACCAATTTCTCTTCTCTTCCTTGCTATGGCAGTCCTCAAAGCTCTGTGGAACCCAATCGAATTGCTTGTGCAATGCTTCTTCTCTGGCAGCACGTCTTGCTTCTCGTTGCTTCCAAAGGCTGGGTTCTGCGGATCCTTTGGTGGTGCTGGACTGAGCACGCACTGCATTGGGTTGATGCACTGGTTTTCCTTTGCCCACAGGCATAGGTGGACGAACTCCATTGCCCTTAGCTACCGCCTTAGCAGCAGCAGCAGGCCCTGCTGTGCCTCCACGCACTGCATTGCCCTTTGCTTTGCCCTTGCCTGCTTTCCCATCATATGGGTGGAACCGCTGTCCCTTTCCAGCAGCCAAATCCATAGGCAGCACTCCAAGGGCGCAAGGGTGAGACAGAGACAGTGAAATGGCTTGCACCAAAATTGGCTAAAAAAAAGCGAATGAAGCATTGTATCACTTTTCAGCCTGCCCATCTTTGGTATGTTATGTATGTGCTGTGCTGTTGTTTTTTTTTGCGTTGTTTTTGTTTGCTGGTGATTTTTGTTTGTTGTGTTGTTTTAATGATTTTAACGTTGCTTTTGTTCGCCATATTTTTTTGTTTGCTGGTGCTGGTTTTGTTGCTGCTGACGTTCTTGTGTGCTGGCTGGTGATTGCTGTTTGTTGGTGTTTTTGATGGCTGGTGCTTTTTGTGTGCAGCTGAGTTGTAGTGAAGTGAGTCACTGCTAAGCTTGTTGGCTAGCAATGCTGCTCGGACCAATGGGACGATCAAATGTGTGATAGTTGTTTGCGGTCTCCTGAGGTTGGTTGTTTGCTGGTGGTGTGTTGTTATAAGCATTCATTAGCTGATGTGATGTTTTTGCTGATACTGTCAGTTGTTTTTTGATGACTGAATTGATTGGTAACCTAAAGAATGCTTGAACAAATATATGACAATGTATGAATGAAGAATTTGATTTCCTTCATTAATGAATGGATGATCAGACCATGAAACAGATAAGAAAAAACAACACCAGCAAGCCAAAAAAACATCAGCAAATTGTGGCGTAGCAGTTTACCAGTTGCCGGCAGACAACCAAAAAACATCAGCAAACAAACATCACCAGCCAACCAAAAATACCAAACAAAAAATACACCAATGGACAACAAAAAAATCAGCAGCAAGAAGCACAAGAAGCAAACAAAAGACACACTAGTCACTAGTTAGTAACGTTAGTAACTAGTAACTTATTAACGAACTGATGTTAACAAGTAGCCTAGCCTTGCAAATTCAAAGCCACTAAGTACTAACTACTACGTACATACTAGGTTACTTGGACTGGGAAATCTGAAGCCTAAGCAAAAGGACAAATTGAAGTAAAAGCCTCCTGGAAAGGATGAATTTGAGCATAAAGTTGAAGAAAACTTTCTTAAGATAATAATTTGCAGAAAAAAAATCCTGAACATGATAAATTTGAGGAAAAACCTCCTGGAGACGATAACTTTGAGGAAAAACCTCCTGGAGATGATAGTTTTGATGAGAAATGTGAGGAAAACCTCCTGGAGATGATAGTTTTGAGGAGAAATGTGAGGAAAAACCTCCTGGAGAGGATGCATGAGGATAATTTTGAGGAAAAACCTCCTGGAGATGATAGTTTTGATGAGAAATGTGAGGAAAACCTCCTGGAGATGATAGTTTTGAGGAGAAATGTGAGGAAAAACCTCCTGGAGAGGATGCATGAGGATAATTTTGAGGAAAAACCTCCTGGAGATGATAGTTTTGATGAGAAATGTGAGGAAAACCTCCTGGAGATGATAGTTTTGATGAGAAATGTGAGGAAAACCTCCTGGAGATGATAGTTTTGAGGAGAAATGTGAGGAAAAACCTCCTGGAGAGGATAATTTTGAGGAAAAACCTCCTGGAGATGATAGTTTTGAGGAGAAATGTGAGGAAAAACCTCCTGGAGAGGATAATTTTGAGGAAAAACCTCCTGGAGAGGATGAATTTTGAGGAGAAATGTGAGGAAAAACCTCCTGGAGAGGATCAATTTGAAGGTAAATTTGAAGAAAAGCCTTCTGGAGAGGATAATTTTGAGGAAAAACCTCCTGGAGAGGATGAATTTGAGGATGATTTGGAGGATGATTTGGAGGATGATTCTGGGGAGGAGGATAATTTGAGGATGATTTGGAGGATGATTTGAGGATGATTTGAGGATGATTTTAGGATGATTTTAGGATGATTTTAGGATGATTTTAGGATGATTTTAGGATGATTTGCTGAGACATCTCTCAAAAATCGATTTTTGAGCTCCCAAAACTGGGATCCTCAAATTTATCCTAAAATCATCCTCAAATCATCCTCAAATCATCCTCCAAATCATCCTCCAAATCATCCTCAAATTATCCTCCTCCCCAGAATCATCCTCCAAATCATCCTCAAATTCATCCTCTCCAGGAGGTTTTTCCTCAAAATTATCCTCTCCAGAAGGCTTTTCTTCAAATTTACCTTCAAATTGATCCTCTCCAGGAGGTTTTTCCTCAAATTTATCCTCTCCAGAAGGCTTTTCTTCAAATTTACCTTCAAATTGATCCTTTGCAGGAAGTTGTTCCTCAAATTTATCATTTTCAGAAGGTTTCTTCTCATTTGTTTCCCTCTCCAGGAGGTTTTTCCCCAAATTTATCCTCAAGTTATCCTCTCAGGCGTTTTTTCTCAAAGTTATCATCAAATTAGTAGTTTTATCCTCTCAGGACTCAGGACTCAGACATTTATCCCCCTATTTATCATCCTCCCCAAACCTTCAAAAATCTGAAGCCAGCACCCCAATGTATCGCAAATACCAAGAAATCTGCAGCATGATGATCACAAAACCTGAAGCCCCCAAAGTATAGCTAGCAGCTAGCAAACAGCAGCAGTAAGTCAGCAGCTAGCAAATAAAATTATCATTATCAGTATCAGATTCCAACCTACACCAACCAGGGAGACTCAGCAAACACTCATTTGATTGTCTGATGCATGATATCGATAGGTCGATAGCTTCCAAAATGATACTGCAATGTGATACCTGATATTACCAGATCGTGAGCTGATGCCTGTGATCAATGAATGATCGATGGTGCATGATTGATGATTTGTGACCAAGTGCTAAAATGTTAAAATCTAGAATCTAAAACAAAAAACATTAAGTCAAGTTCAGCTAAGCCTTCATAAAATTTGCAAACATACAATAGTGATCAAACGTGCCAAACATCTACATCTACATTACATCATAGCATATCTATGTCTATGTCAGTAAAGTAGTAAGTAGTAAAGCCAGTCAGCCGGTGTTATTGTGTTGCACCAAATGGCATCGGCATCCATTTCTATCAGGATCCTACCACCCACACTTGTACAGGTCCTCTTCATTCTGAGGTTGATGTGTTCTTCTTGCCCTCTGACCCAAAGAGTCCAATCCCTGCTGATAGATCGCACCGCCCTCTGGCAACATCAGGCTCAGGAGTGACAGAGGCTGATGAATCTCGGTCACCTTGTTCTGCAATGCCTGTGTGTTGGCAAGCAAGTTTTTAACCCATTGGTGCTCCTTGAACACCAGTGTTCTCTACGTTGCTTTTTGGGATTATGATTATGACTATGACAAGTGACTAAACTGAACTTAACAAAACTCAACATGATAACATCTGGTAAGGAACACTGATTTTGAAGGTTCCGATCCCCTGTGAACTACAGTAAAAAAACAACATTGCATACAATCTAGGGCCAGGGTAGGGTTTGGCTGAACCATTTGTTGTTTCAGCAACGCCTCAAACGTGTCCTTGTAGTATTTCACATTCTCTTTGCTGAATCGGTCTTTGCGGAAAAAAACCATGAAGCACCTGTTGGATGCAATGGAAAGGCTAGCGGCTGATGAGCTGCTGGCTGATAGTGAGTGCTATACATATATTTATCTTTACCATATTGTGACTTGCTCTTGTACATACATTCATACATACATGTCAGTGACAAATACAATGTACGGGGCAATGCATATGTCATATGTGATCATGTGTTAATTTACTAATTCAGTACAGTATTATATACATTTACATTTACATGTGTGCACATGCGAGCATACGCATTGCATACTCAATGATGCTGTGTATAGAAGTGCGAAAATCATTAATGATACGATATGCTGATATGCAATATACATACTGAAGAGTCTTGAGGTTGTCTCCATGGGTGTTGTCTGATTTACCTTCTTACCACATCAGCAATTACTAACAGTTCCCAAAACTAACTAGCTAGTAACTAGCTGACTAACTCACAGCCACTGGTCGCTGGTTCAGGAGATCTGGTTAGCAACTGGTAAATCAGTTGGTCCTGAACCATCCTGAGTGTAGGAGTTTCCAATTTCAGATGGGTTTCTTCCATCAAGAAAGAATAGGTCTTTTGAATGCAAATACTCAGCAGTAGCAAATGCAATGGCTAGTTAGTTGCTCAGATGGATGAGTCGTAGTCAGAAAAAGAAAAAAACACTGCAAACTTGAAATATAAACCACTCAGTAACTAGTCAGTAACCGTAACTAGTTGATAATCAATGAAATAATTCATAATCAATAGTGAGTGATAAGCAATTCAGTTAGTTAGTCAGTTAGTCTGTGAATTGATGCACAATAACCGCTCTTCCCCCAACGCACTCATGCACACAGTATTTCCGCAGTCACGTCGTTTGCGGCGGTGGCGTCCATGGAATCTACACGTGTCTAGGCTCTGAATCTTCGTTTCTACCCTTTGCTTTTTCATACTTGCTGAAATCTGAATTGCCAGGAAGTGTTTCAAAATACTTGCGGGCATTGACTCTGTCTGCTCGTGTTGGCACACAGGAGTGAATGTGTGCTGTTTTTGTGTCAAAATCAGAACTTGCCATCAGCCATGCCACTAAAGTGCCAATCGGCCTCCCTGACCCACGTCTTGTGGGATTCGTGGTCATCTGCTTCCGACAACCTTCATGGCTAGATGATCTCAAGCTGCAAAACGCTATCATCTGCTGAGTTGAGTGATAAAAATGGATTTCTCCGTGGTCTCCAACCTGAAACACTGCCCGGTTGGCCGTTGACCTTGCAATGCCCATTTGGCGATCGACTCTCCTGGGTTCTGCTGGTGGTGGTGGTGGTGGTGGTGGTTCTGCTGGTTCTGCTGGTTCTGCTGGTTCTGCTGGTGGTTGTGCTGGTGGTTCCTGTTGTGGTGAGGGTGCATGTGGTGGTTCTTCCGCTGGTGATGGGAGTGGTGGAGCAGCATCAAAGTCTGAATCGAGAGAGACTTCGGATTCATGGTTGGGAGAAGTTTCACCTTCATCAGCATCATCAGCAATGTCAACTTCAAGAGGGTCATTATCACCTTCTACATCATCTCTGTGTGCTGTATCATCCTCATCATCTCCGAAAGCAGCGCCAGGTTCAAAATTACCAGCAGGGACAAGAATGTCAACCAATTCAGAATCAATTTCTGCTTGAATCTCATCCAGCAAAGCTTGATCATGATCTAAATCTGATTCCAAGGCTTGTTGTTGGCTGCTAGCCTTCCTAGACTTCTGAATCTTCGTGGCAGGCTTGCTTGATGGCCGTTTTCTGGCAGCGACCCTGGTAGTGGTACTAGTTTTAGATCTCAATGATCGCCTTTCTTTTTCTGCTGCACTACCTTGCCAGATTATGAAATCTCCTGCATCCACCAGGTGACGTACAGCAATGGTGGACTGAGTTGCATATTGCCAATCTGAAGCAATGAGCGAAATGTGATGAAGCCGAAGCGTCCATGGAAGATTCAAGTCCATCTGATGCGCAAACACCTCCATGTCTGTAAAGGTATTGTATGATTGTTGGTTGCAATCCAGTGAAGCATGTGAATGACAAGGTTCCAAATAGGTCACATGATCAATGTTCCCAAGGACATCTTCAGATTTGGCCAACTGTAGAGCACCAAAGTGCCAGGAACGCAAATCGATTCGACCGATGTGGAAGTACAAGTGCGATGACCCTACATGCCCTTCACCAGTTTCAGTCTTGTAAAGAGTGTCCCATTCTGAATCACGGTCTTCTATCATCTGGTTGCTTGGTTTGTTCTGAAAGAACTCCAGTACAATCAGGTACGCATCCAAAAGAGTCCTCTCTGTAGAACAACGATTTTCTTTCTTTTTCTTCCAACATACTTTCTTCAAATACATGCTGAGGTTTGCAAACATGAATGCTGCATCGGGATATCTGCTGCAAACACAAATTCCAAGGCCCAAACATACCTTTTTCTGGGAGGTGTCCTTGCTCTGTGGTTTCTGTTGCGCACTTGACTGAACAAGGGTAGAACATGCTTGAATATGTTCGCGAAGTTGTGTGTCCAAACACTCACGTCGTCGGAAGGAAGCAGCTGCTTTGCTCATGAGTGCCTGAGCAGGGAAGAAAGAATTTGCAATGATGGATGAAACGAAATTTAGTCAAAATATGTTCATGTATCCAACATATTTTCACACTTCAACACAGTCTGGGACCAGGAGTATCTCAGTAAGATGTACTGAGTACCTGAGTACCTCAGTAAGTAATTAAACTTATAATGATAGTAATAGTAGTTCTTACCTAGGACCTAAGCCTAACCTAACTTGCACCACCACCACCACCACCACCACCACCACCACCACCACCCCCACCACCACCACCACCCCCACCACCCCAACACCACCACCACCACCACCACCACCACCACCCTCACCACCACCACCACCACCACCACCCCCACCACCACCACCACCACCACCACCACTACTTACTACTTGTTATTAAACTATTAACTATCACTACTACTAACTGTTACTAACTACGAACTAACTAACACCTACTAGGTGACTAGCTGACTAAGCTAGCAGCTAGATACTAAACTAATAATGAATACTGAGTATGAGTAAGTGAGCAACAATCCCATGACAAGTCCCTTTTCCCACTGGCATGCAATAGCATGAACTGCATAATGGGCGGCCTAGGGGGCAAAACATCACAAACCAAGCTCTTCCCCGATATCAATTAGTTACTTAGACTTAGTTTTTCTAATATGTGAATGTGTTGCAGATCCAGCCTGACAAAGCTGTGCAACTGGAGGAAACCATTCCAGACATACCAAACCTGCCAATCTTGACCCAGTCTTCTGAAAAAGTGATGCCGCTTGCGAATGCCCTGATTGCTTCAAAGAAGACACCAGCAAATTCTCTGATGTGTTTTTCTCAAAGTTTCCAACAAGTGTCTGCTCATCTGCAGACAGCCCTTCAGAGTTCAGTTTCTTCAGGCTCAATTTCAAAGCACCATATCCATGCACAAACTCATCCCTGCCCTCATATTCAATGAACCGTTGCAGATCAGTTTCGCGATCTCTGGCAACCAAAGCACCAGATGTTGTCACTTCACCCGGTTGCAAAGGTTGACTGGATTTGTTGGATTTGACTGTTGCCGTTTTTGGAAAACTGTCATACCCAAGTTTGTGAGAACGTGCTGCTGCAATGCCAGATTCTACAAACATTTGTTTCTGTTCACTGGACAGCTGGCTGTATTCATCTCTGAGTTGTTGCAGTCTCTGTACAGTGAATTTGGTTCCCTTTGATTGAAAATGACAAAATGCTCTCCAAGGGCCTCCCCCACCACGACGTTTGGGGACCTGGGTGGTCCTCCCAGTCTGCGGATGTACTTGTACTTGGTTTTTTTGTTGGTCATCCCCAGGAGTCCCAGATCCAAACTGGAACTTGAAACGTTCACACAATTTGCCAGCATATTTGCATACAAATTTTGTTGTCAAAACCTGTAGGGATGGAATCCAACCACGGTTGGACAGCATAGACATTTCACGTGTCGATGAATGCTTTGCTTCGACAGCTGCTATGTCAAATGTATAGCAGCTGGCCAATGCTTCGATGATGCTCTGGCACTCTGCCGATCCAAGTTTTTCTGCTGTATCCTGAGAAAGGCTTCTTGGACAACCCCCATCCCCATCATATCAGCAGTGTTCACACAATTCTCCTACACTACATATCAGCAGTTTCATATCAGCAGTAGTGTTACGCTGCACCATGAAATGGTACACCCTGAGGACCTAAATAATTGGTGTGACTGGCACTACTAGGGCTTTACAAAGACTCCAGACTCTACCGTAAGCCTTTGAACTTTATAATTTATAAGAATACAACCTTGTGATTTAGTTAGTTAGTTTTCAAGTTGACTAAACTAAAACTATTTAACTATTGACTAATTGTCCACAATGCAAAAACATAAACTGTGCAATAATCAGGAACCAGGCCACATACATGGAAAGCACGGTTTCAGTGAGTGTATCCCGCAAGCAAGCTGGTGTTTGCAGAACTGCTTCGTACTGGCCCTCCAGCAGCAGAAACAGTTTGTATGGAAACCCATTTCGTCTCCATCTGACCAGGACATGTAAACTTGTCATCGCACAAGAAATCATCCGAAAACGAAGTGCCCTTAGTCTGGGTGAGAGGTCGATTCCAGTAGCACAAATGGTGGGACTTCTCCATAGCAAATCCATGAGTTGCTTCAATGCCCTCTGAACATCTTCCCCCTTGGCTGCAACCAAAACTGGGTAAGTTCTGCATTGACCGCGTGCTGACAGTAAACGTTGTTGTTGCTCGAATGTTGGTGAGCTCAAGTGCAAGAATGAATACATAAGAGTCAGTAGCACCCCAGCCACTTCCCTGATACAGACCAAACGTAGCAGTGGTGAAGTTTGCACCCATGCCAATGCTTCTGCCTTCTTGCGTTGGTTGAACTCCACCCAATTGAATTTACCATCACCATCCACATTGGCAGAATCCGGTGCATCAGAATCACCGACCCTCATCTCAGGATGATCAGGATGGTCAGGATGGTTTTTGTCCTCAAGCAGGAAATTGAAACGGTGTCTATTTTGGTTTTACTGAGTTCAGTTAGTACAGTAGACTTAGTAATAGGAATAACCAACTGATAAGGATGCAGTTGTTTGAAACAAGCCCCTTAAGTACTGTTACTAGTTACTAGTTTTACTACTTAGTCACTAGTCACTAGTGCTAATAAAATACTAAGTCTAAGTCTAAGGTATTAGTATTATTAGTCACAGTCCCCATACATCTCTCCCCTCTGTGTGATTCAATCCACCCAAATCAAAGTTGGAACTGGTCAGAACTGTCAATCACAATCATTGGTGAAACGAGTACTCTCAGTCACAGCCATAGTCTTTGTCTTAGAAAGTCACAGCAAGTCTTAGTCTTAGTCTTAGTAGGTAGTACTGAGTGACTGGAGTACTGATAGTACTGTTCTGTTTGTGAGGTGCAAAGGGTGTAACCGTAAGTGTGATGTAAGTGCAAATCAGTCAAGTAAGTATAAGGCAGTGTAAGTGTAAGGTTTTATCAGCGATTGATTAGTGGCCGTTCATACTAACACTTGATGTTGGTGTACTAGGTCCTACTATATAGGATAGGTTACAGTTACATTACTAACTAAGACTAAGTTACAAAGTAGAGCAGCATCATGTTTGGTCAAATCCCTGTCCTCCTCTGTTGTCGGTACTCCTTGGTCCTGTTCCGCTGACAGATTTGACAGATAAAGGGTGGACCAATCATCATCATGGGAATCCTTTGTGCTGGCACAATCCATCAAGGCTCCAGTTCCTGTCACTGCATCTGAATTGGTTCCCAAAGGTGCTTTTGGATTTGCTTTTCCAGCAAATTCAAAGATCAGCGGCTGCAAGAAGCCAAGACCAGCCAACAACCCGCACCAGTCAATGCTGCGGTCATAGTTTGTCCAACGACTTCGAGGAAATTTGTGTAGGGCACAAGGGATTAGCGCCCACGTGACAGATTGTGAGAAATGATGCAAAGTTGTTCCTGGAGTCTTGCAACATGCAAATGGACAATAATGCTCTGCTCTGAAAGTGTCTCCACAGTCCATGAAGCGTCCATTGAGAAAATATGACAGTATGTAGCGCCTCTTCGCATTTTGTTTTTTCCTGGCATCATCAACACCAGAAATCGGAACAAAGGTGTCCAGCAAAGCCTGAAGATACTGCTTTGCTCTTTCAGGAGGATGCTCGTACACAATGACCAGGTGCTTTCCAAACAGTCTTGCAAGAATTTTCCTCAATGATGAGACAGTTCCAGCACCACTGAGTGCAAGCGATAGGTTCAATAATCCAGATATGTCCCAATCCACAGTTGACATAGCTGTTTTCGTTGCAGTGTAAAGTTTGTGAATGTCGCACAAAGTGTGCGATGGGGTCCAAGAGTGCATTTGTTCTGTGAGCAGTCGCTCTGCCACAAAATTGGCACTGTAAGCATCGGAACAGCAGTGTCGAACAGTTAGCTTGAAGTCATTTGCAAAAGCAAATTGTTCCAATCCAGGCACGCTGTCAATGACATCCCGCAAACATTGGAATGTGTTGGGCCCGTTTGTGCTCGGAACAGCTCGCAAAGCTGTTGGCAACTCCCCAAACACCCAAGTGTATTTGTCTGCTTTGCGGTCATACATTAGCAGTCCAATGCCGTACTCTACTTGCATGACCTTTGTGTGCAAACTGCTCGATTGAGTCTTAATAAAAACATCATCAGCACATGCCGTTGATCCAGCTCCCTCGCATGCAGGGTCAACAATTCGCACTTTCGTGGGGGTCTCGTCAAAGCGAAGTCGTAGGACCATCATAATGGGTCTGACTGTCGAGAAGGCTGCATTCCACACTAGACCCAGTGTCTCAAGTAGCACGCGCCATAGATAGCCTAGGTGATACTGCAGCCACAACACAACAATATGAAATGAATAGCCGGTAATAAAACAGTAAGTAAGCAACACTCAAATTCATTCACAGAACCTTCTTATTTATTACTTTGTCTTAAGTGACTGGGACTATGACTAAGACCTAAGACTAAGTCTCTGATTACGACTAAGTCTCTGATTACTGAGTACAGCTGAAAGCAACTTCAAGGAGTACAGCATGTTCACATTCACTCTAGCCGCTGCTAGCCCCTAGCCTCTAGCCACTCTAGCCGTGGTGAGTTTATTGATATCAATAATCGATTGGTTAACTACTGTAGTAACTGTACTGTAGTAAAGTAACAGCCTCATTGGCCCCTAACTGGAAACTGGTACTTTCAATCAATACGACAATATGATTGTCTTTCCCAGAATTTGTCTTTCAACAAAGAATCACATCTGGTTTTTGCCAGTTGATGCTGGAAGACTCGCAAAGATAGTTGTTCAACGGTTTGGGAAAAGATCGCAGGCACTGACGATTGACCTTCCTGCCTGTCATACTTTACTTTATTACCGGTACTGCTACCGCTTTCCACTTCTACTAATACATTATTTTACTACTTAATAGTAATAGTTGATAGTTCATACAAATACACCCAAATCATGCGCAGATTGTAAATAAATAAATATATATATATACTGTAAGCCTGGTAGTTTTCACTCAAAGAGTTGTCCAATTTGGGAAACCAACAGCAATTTGGAAAAATAATCAATGAGCAAAATGTATTCTAAAATCAACCAAGAAGCAAGTCAGCAGTAGTATGCAGGAGGCAATCGACAGACATTTGTTCCCAATCCCAGTCTCGTCCATCTGTTTGGACAAGGCCCTCGCACTTACGTGTGACATGCTATCTTGTAGTTGTCTTTGAACCAGCTGATCTGGTTCATGTACCACACCGTGTTGGGCGCAAGAAACGATTGAATGATGCAATGCATGATGTATATCTTTTCCAACTGACTCAAAAGTTGCCGCTGTACCACCAAAAGTTTGGACAACTTGTAAGGCCTGTGTAGAAGCATTGGCAAGAATGGATGATTGTTCTAGTCCTTCTGTAACAAGCTGGCGTTGCTGCAGTTCCTGTTCTTTCTTCAGTTTTTTGCATTCTCTTGCATGTTCAATTGATGTTGTAGCAGGTTCCACAGGTTCTTCCATCATTTCTTTCAGCACAGAACTTCCAAACGTTCCCCGTTTCCTACCTCTTGGATCTTTGGGTCTAGGTCGAAACACTGCATTTGAGACAACAGCATCAGATTGCTGTGCAGATGCACCAACATCATCAGATTGTTGCGAAGGCCTGTTCTCATCAAGTTCTGCAGCAAAAGCGGAAGCCCAATCAGGATCATCGATTGGATCATCAACTTCAGCAAAAGAGGAAGCCCGATCGGCATGAGCCCTGTTCGCATCGACTGCATCATCAATTTCAAAAGCAAAAGCAGAATCCCAATCGTCGGCATCATCATCATCATCCATTGCGAGGACCAATTTGACATGGCATGATGGAGTAGAGATTGGGTCATAGGGTACCACTCATCATACTTGGTTGACTTTAGTAGGATCTGGTAGGAATGATCTGATATGACATTGGGACCCCCAACAGCAAATTCTGAGAATTGTTACCTGCTACTTTCCCATGATTGACAAATGATGGAAAAACAGTTGTGGTCAAACAATTGCTGGCCACTCAAAAGTGTCTGTTTCATACTGAGATGCAGTTGAACCCAAAGAGCGGTGAATTAGTCAAGTCAAAATGAATGTTATTGCCATTGTTGTGGTTTGGTTAGCGGTTAGCACATCGTGCAGCTGGGCTGGTGAAACCGCATGCCACTCACTGCCATTGCCATTGTCATGACCGTAGGTTTCCCAAAAAACCATTGTTGACTTGCAGTCATAACTGAAATGGCCATCCTGGTAAACAAGGCTGGCAAATATCCATATGCCAAAATACCAAATCCCGACTGGACTTGTTTGACCTCTGGTGTGCCCAATCTACCAAAATATGTTGTGAAAAACTGTGAACAGCAAAGGTCGATCAATGGATTATCACAGAATCATGAATCATTAATGAATGATTGATTAATGATTAATGATTTAATAGTTAATGCGTTAATGGTCTTACTACATTTGATAGAAGATGTTGGCATTGCAGCAAACAGCTGTAGACTACTTACTGACCTGACATGACTAACTTATTACTACTTTACTTCACTATACTACACTTTACTATGTTGTATTATACTCTACTATTACTATACTTTACTATACTATACTTTACTTTATACTATACTATACTATACTTTGCTATACTGCACTGTACTTTACTTTACTATACTATATTATATCACACAGTACTATACTATACTTTACTACTATATATACTACTACACTCTACACGATACTATACGTTCTACCAGAATTGCTGTCACTGTAGTGTTTCTACGTTTGTCCTGTACGTTTAGGTAGCATTCAACAATATGCAAATTTAAATATAGAATTGGTGCCCAACAATCACCATATTTTTATAGAAGCCACCATTGGTCACTAGTCATTTGTACTTGTAATCCAAAGGCTGGTGCATTTACTGCTGTTGATTTGGTTTAAAGTTTATCTATCTTCATGTTTTAATATAGCCATAACCAAAGCCGATTTCGAGTGTTGTCTCATCCATTTGTCCATCCCAGGCGTTGTAGAAACCTTTTGTCAGGTATCAGGTCGCACACAAGGTCCAATAGAATAGAATACAAGGGTTTAAGTTTAGCGACTAGGGACTAGTGACTAGTGATTCTGCATTTCAGTTTGGTGGTGCACATGCATGAACCCTTGGTGCCCATTTGCCCATAGTGTGTTGTCTTCCTGCTGTAAAACACTGGTTCACTGGTGGTGGCATCGCACTTTATGAGTCACTACTACTACATTGACTGATGTTTGGACTCTTGATATGTAAGAAGTCGAAGGAAATCCAAATCTTGGTTGTATAGAGTATATGGAAACACATGTGGTGATGCCAATAATGTTGGTACCAACTTTGGTGTAGCAACATACATAGAACTTAGAATCGTTCTGTGATTGTCTTTTTTGGGTGCCACCATTCATCTACTTCAATCATTGACTTCAATCCATATGGATTCATCACCCTTGTCATTCATTGTAGTAACTGTAGTACCCACACAGTATGGTTTGGATGTCCAACATATGACCGGTTCAGATCCCTTCATCTTAAAAGAACAATTAAAAGCCTTCATGGTTCGGTTATCGGTTATTGGATATCGGATATACCGGTTATGGCTGGGAGAGAGATGAACACCTTCCACCAGCCCTTTCGGCATTGCAACTTGCAGAAAAGGCCCTGAATGCACCTGGTCCTCAAAATCGATAAAAAGATTGAGCTGTTGACTTTGTGGACGACCACATAGTATCCACCATGAGACCAGTTCTGACCCTGCATCAGCTTCAGGAACCTGCTCAAGACAAAAGGCAGAGCAGGAACCACCCATAGGATATAGGCAAGAGGCCGTAGGCCATAGACTGCTATGCCCAGTCCATGCAATCAAAGATTAATTGAACTAAGTACTAATATCTACTAATGACTGTGACTAATCACTACTACTGATAGTCTTACTTTGTTTCCCACTGCCTACTGCTCCTACCAAAACTATTAATTATCAATTACTAGTCACTAGTCGTATTCTGCCTACTGCTCCTACCAAAACTATTACTTATCAATTGCTAGTCGTATTACTGCTACTAATATCTACTGGTAATACTACTACTACCACTACCACTAGCACTAGCACTGGCACTGGCACTAGCACTAGCACTAGCACTACTACTACTACTACTACTACTACTACTACTACTACTACTACTACTACTACTACCTACCAGTAGTACCACCACCACTACTACTACTACTACTACTACTACTACTACTACTACTACTACTACTACTACTACTACTACTACTACTACTACTACTACTACTACTACTACTTACTACTACTATTATTACTACTACTACTACTACTACTACTACTACTATTACTACTACTACTACTACTACTACTACTACTATTACTACTACTACTACTACTCCTACTACTACTACTACTATTACTACTACTGCTACTACTAGTTACTACTAGTAGTACTACTAGTACTACTAGTAGTAGTAATACTACTAGCACTACTACTATTACTACTACTCCTACTACTGCTACTACCACTACTACTACCACTACTACTCCTACTGCTACTACTAGTTTCTACTAATACTACTTACTACTAGTTCTACTAGTACTACTAGTAGTAGTAGTAGTAGTAGTAGTACTACTACTACTACTTCTACTACTACTACTACTACTATTATTACTACTACTACTACTACTACTACTACTACTACTACTACTACTACTACTACTACTACTACTACTACTACTACTACTACTACTACTACTTCTTTCTAGTCACTAGTTACTAGTTACTACTTGCTATGATGTGATGTAAGTTATCATTACCTAACCTAATAATCATAGATCATCTCAAACAACTACATCTATAACTAGGCAAGGCTTAGTGACTAGTATTAGTAACAGGCAGCTAGCTAGCTAGCAATTGAAGATTGTTTTCTACCTGCCAGCTGAATTGCGGATTGCTTGCTGCGAGCTTGCAACCGACCGCAACCCAGCCACTATTTTTGCCAACAGCACCACACCACCAACTACCAACTACCAACCACCTACCTTCCCCATCTACCCAATCTAAGGTCTAAGGACAATCCTGTGCTCTTTGCACCACTATGGCTATCGGATATCGGCTATATAATATAATATACATCTCATTATTGAGTCAAGTAGGTGATTGCGCTACTCAGTACAATCACTACAATCTGAATACTCAACAGTTTCCAGACACTGCATTGCATCACTGTATCTACATCTATGTAAAACATGTGCTTGATGTTGTAGTTAAGTTTATGTCAATTGTTTCCAGCAGGACCATTTACTGACCAGACCTTTAGACTCTAGACTCTAGACAAATAAGCCACTGAATTTGATCGACTGTCACTGCAACTGGCCTTGACTTCGGAGTCTCCTCTTCACCAGCTACGAAGGGCATTGTGAAACCCCAGACTTGCTCGAGTATTCCTATTACAGGCTGGAATTTCTTGTAGAGCTCGATAACTTTCTCCATCGTTGTATCGAAAGCGTGGTGCTGCTTCACAGATCCAGACTCGAACCTCTTTGACCGTTGAGTGCTGAAGGGATCACAGGGCGACCCAGTGACCATCAGGTCAACATCAGTGTTTGGCAAGAGGTCATGCTTTGCCTGGCATCGTCCAAGCAAGCCAGCAACCAGCTTCTGCGAGCACAAAGTACACTGATGCGATTCTGCTAACTGGGACTCAATGCTGTCAAAAAAGTGCAAGAACTGGCCAGGAAAGTTCTCACTGCAAAAGTCTCTGCACACGGGCTCGATGTCTGAGGCAGATATGACAGTGAAGCCAAGTCCCAATGCCTGATCATGATTGTTTGTTGCTGATCAAGAGATCAAACATGACTGCAGTGGGGTGTGCTTCGTCTTCTTAAAGTCTTAAGGTCTTAAAACAAACATGACATAATCCGACTCCGAAGTCGAGCCTAAGCAAAATGAAACACATATAACTAAGTCTAAGTATCAGACTTGAGTAGAGTAGACTCGACATGACGACTAGACTTAGTGACTTGACTAGTGACTAGACTGACTAGACTAGACTAGACTAGCTAGCTGACTAGCTGTAGCTGTCCTTACCTGGCAGATTGATGGATGACAAGCAACGGGACTATTGTGACTATTGACTGACTAGTGACTAGTGAGTGACTGGCAGGGCAAACCACAAGCAAAACGCATACTCGCGCCTTCAGTACTGATGCTTCTGCACTCACGCCAGTGCAGCCAGAAACAATCTGCAAAGGTCTTCCACTGTCGGGCCATGGAAGACCCAAAGCAGTGGCAGCATTGTAGAGAACTCTCGCCCACCAACATGGCAATCTCCCCTTGCATGAGCCTTCCGATGAAGACTCTGACCCCGACTCCGATCTGGCCTCACAAGCAGATTCCATCTCCTCTGACTCCTGCTGGGAAAGAATTTGCTCTTCCTGGAAGGCAAGATCCCACTCAGAATCAGAGTCCATTGCTGCTGGCCCGCTCTGCAGGACCAAGCCACAGTATGTGGCTAGCTAGCGGCGGCTTGTGACTAGTGCAACGTGGGTCCTAGTTTAATTCTGACCCTGGAAGAGTATTCAACAATCTAGAGTCTAGAATCTTATATATTTGCCTTCTGTCCTAGTGTCCTAGTGCAGTCTATGTTGATCTATGGCACTGGTTGACAGGGAATCGACCAGCCGGGCGTCGGACCCAGCCAGAAACAAGTGTTTCTGGCTCTGTTTGGAGCCACTTTTTCAAGGCACGGCGAACACTTCACAGAGCAGACCATATCTGGTAACCAGTAAGTAGGCGGCCTAGCAACCCTTAACTAGTAAGTAGTATCAAGGAATTCATCATTTCATTAGTGTTTAGTTAAATTGACTGGTTGCACTCAGATTGTTTTCAGGATCTCTCAGTCAATTCTGGTTCCATAGCTATAGCTGTAGCTGTACTGTAGTTGTAGCAGCTCTTGTCCCAAAGCATAGCAAGTAACCAGTCAACAAATGTCAGCGGCATTTCTCAGCTTTGCCTGTCTATATGTCTGTGACATGACTATTTATTCGATTAGATCAGATAAATCAATTGGCAAGCAGCACAATCTGCTGCTGCTACTGCTACGGGTAACTACTCTGTCCCAACACCTCGCAAGCTCTCTCTCCAAGAATGTGCCAAACAAGCGGGCTGAATGTGGGAATGATAATGAAATAAATCACTGAGCATGATACATTGTATAGGAAGCAAAACGGTTGTAGATATCACTAAGTAAGAATCACAACACATATAGTCTTATGAGAATATCTCAGCCACTGACTGAGGTCATGTTTTCATTTTTTCTTAGTTTTTTAAGGCTTAAGGAAGATAAATTCGAGGAGAACAAAAAAATGGGTTTCAGGGAGGATGTTTTTAGGGAGAACAAGAAAGAATGGATTTCATGAAGAATGATCTTTAGGACCTTTAAGAGGACAATTAATGAGTTTCAGGGAGGATAAATTCAAGGAGAACAACACATAATGGGTTTCACGAAGGATGATTTTTAGGAGAACAAAAAGGGAATGGATTTCAGGCAGGATAAATTGTAGGACCTAGGACCTAGGATTTCTAGAAAAAAACAGAATGGGTTTCAGGGAGGATCTACTACTGTTTCAGGAAAACAAAACAGAGTGGGTTCCAGGGAGGGAGGGTAGATATTAGGAGATTAAGACAAGAATTGGTTTCAGGGAGGATAAGTTTCAGGATTTTAGGAAAACAAAACAGAATGGGTTTCAGGGATGATAAATTCTAGGAAAGGAAATCAAGACAAGAATGGGGTAGAAAAAAATGTAGGCAAAGGTTTCAGAATTCGATTTCAGGGAGGATCAATTTGAGGACAGTTTTTAGGAAGGATAAATTTGAGAACAAATTTAAGAATATGTTTCCAGGAAGGATAAAGTTGAGGATTATTTTTTAGGGAGGATAACTTTAGGATAATTCTGAGGATAAGTTTGAGGATAATTTTTTAGGGAGGATGAATTTAGGATAATTCTGAGGATAAGGTTGAGGATAATTTTTTAGGGAGGATGATTTTAGGATGATTCTGAGGATAAGGTTGAGGATAATTTTTTAGGGAGGATGATTTAGGATGATTCTGAGGATAAGGTTGAGGATAATTTTTTAGGGAGGATGATTTTAGGATGATTCTGAGGATAAGGTTGAGGATAATTTTTTAGGGAGGATGATTTTAGGATGATTCTGAGGATAAGGTTGAGGATAATTTTTTAGGGAGGATGATTTTAGGATGATTCTGAGGATGATTTTTTTAGGGAGGATGATTTTAGGATGATTTTAGGATGATGCTGAGGATGATGCTGAGGATGATTTTAGGAAGAAAAAAAAAATTGACCTCAGTCTGTGGCTGAGATTTTCTCATAAGAGTAGGGATGAGGAAATGACAGGTGGAATCTACCAGCTGGCATTGTTGCACTATGGTAGTAGTTCAATTGTAATTTTGCTCACACACTGGTCACAATTTTTCAGAATTGACTGTACGATGTTTGTGATCACCCGTGGTGCCATGGCTGCACTGCTTCTACAGGATGACCTGTGCCAGGCCCTGCATACCGGGCCATGGTGGGCAGAATCCATCCTAGCACCACCCATGCCTAAAGAGCTGATCAGGTTGATTTGACTTACAACAAATGATCAGGTTGATTTGACTTACATACTTCATTGCAGTTCGCATCGCCAGAGATCGCGGAATTCAGAATGCCTTCCGACATGGCCATGGCTGAATCTCCCCCGTGCGTAGCGCAAGTCCCGTCGAAGGAATAATTGCACTTTGATTGACTTCAGCAGATCTCAAGAATTATATTGACCGTATCTCTGCGATTGCTGATAGCATGAATATATGTTCAAACTTCATATTGATAGTTTCATGTGAATTGCTAGTGTCCTCAACATGCGAATGATGATTGCTATTTGTTTCTCAATATCGTCAACATCCACATCCTGAATATCATCATCCATGTTACCATTGCTCTTGATCATCAGCAGATATCAGCAGTGTCACCGGCCAAAATATATATGTGAGTGTTAGCTGTCATCAGCATCAAAGTGCAACTGTCCAGGCCTCCAGAGAAACATGTGTACATGTGGAAAACACGCTCTTTCCCATCTCTTTCCATCTCTTTCCAACATTTGTCATTGCATTCTCTAGAGAATGAATCGTTCGCATCTCAGAGTCCAAGGTCCACAACAAAAAGAATCGAAAGCATAAAAAGCACTGGGTTTCCAGGTTCATTCAGGCTGCGCTGGCACAAGGGATCAAGGATTCGCCATAGGAGACCGTAGACCGTGACTACAATGCGGGTGGGCAGTCCATGCCCCGGCAAGTCTCCGGTGGTGCATCGAACATGATGGCGATGGATCAAGAAGTTGTGACTGCGCCAAGCATGGCAATGGATCGAACTTCGTTGCAGGATGTTGGTGGTCATTTGTTGTTTGCTTGGGGCTTCTTCTGTAAGTTTGTCTAGAGGTTGGCTTGGTGTTAATTTTAATGCTTGTTTATCTTTGCTGCTGCTGAGCATGGGTATTTGCTTTTGTTGACGTTTACTAACTGCTGTTGTTATTAATGTTGTGTTGTTTGTTGTTTTCATGGTTGTTGTCATTGTTATGTTTCTGCTTGTTCTTCCAGGTGTTTGCTAGACTTGTTTCTTTTTGTTGTTGCGATTGTCTCTTGTGGTCGGCAGATGTTGTATATACTGTATATGGTTGCTTTGTGCTACTGCTCCTGCTGCTGTTGCTGCTATTGCTGACAGTATACGTAGAGTCGTGATGTGTTGTTGCCCATGCGGTTGTTTATTTGAGTCAATGCAGGACTAGATTTCTTTTGTTCTTCATGTGCACAAGGGGGTTCTCAAATGACAGTGGGTCAAAACCCCGTACCCCTGGTTCCCCACCATTAACCATTGTTTTCCCTTGTTTTGTTGGTGGAAATCCCCCATTAGTTGGTTGATCAATATTGACCCATAGCCAAATTGGGGAATCCCCCAAAATGGATGGCTTATTGAAAATGATTCATCGGATGATTTGGAGATGTCGGAGATGGCCCTCCGAAACAGCATGCGGCATGTGTTGCTCTTCGCTGCAAACAGCCGAGCAAGGCCACAGTTGAAGTGGAACCATTCAGACCTGTGCTTGGGGCACCCAGATGTTTCTCCATTTCATTTCACGTAGTCATGCATTCTTCGAGCAATTCAATTTTGGAGTGACCAGAGTGGGTTCTACCATCATTTGGTCTAATCAAGTAGTGTGAACCACCGCACTTGATTGCTATGACTTAGATGATGACGATTATTATCATTATTGTATCCAAACAACTCTGATTCTTCATTGGGCCTATTATCTCACCAGTCTGGCTTTGCCATGAGTCGATCATCGCAACCTTGCCAGCCGAATGTCCACCGTTGAGCTGCTTGTCTACAGATACGCAGTGCAGTGCCAAGCGTAAACCACTGTGACCGTGCAGGTAGCCCTCCCCTCCGAGGTTGCCAAAGCACTTGAGCAGTTCTAGGCTGCTAAGTAGGGGAACCGCTTCACAAACTGCTCAGCGATGCTGGTTGTGTTTGAACAGTCGAACACACTGCGGTGAGTAAAGCATGCGCATTGCCAAGCTAAGATGTTTCCAATCTAATGACTCTGTGAAGTTTGTCCTTGGTGAATGGATTTCAATTGTTGCGAGGAGTTGTTCTGCCAACCAGACAAGTTGATACGCTTCACATGCAGATTCTCATGGGAGGGCTGCCAGGGCTGTGGTCTCAGCTACCTTTTCAGCTCCTTCTGGCAGCGTGCCGGTTTGGCAGTTGATGGCATGATGGTATGGGGCAAGACAATGGAAATTGATTGACTTGTTATTTCTGTTTTTTCCTTGCAGGAAATGGGACCTGGTACCTGACGCCCATACCTCATCTTGCTGTGCAAAGCAAGGCAGTCACATAAGTTCAATCAAAATCATCCATGATGGAGCACCATTGGGCTGGTGTTTTCTGTTGACAACGGAAGCGCGTTGATAGGTGGGAAGCGAGGCAAGGAGGGAGACACAAATACGCAACCATGCAAACACGCATGGAAGTTTGCTGACATACATAGATAAAGACAGAGTGAGTGCAGTCATACAAAAAAAAACTAAAAGACCCCAAACAGTCTACTAGGAGGGTCGAAAGCAGACACAACAAGATAGGCAACAGGTCTGTGTGCAAGCAAACATTTTTGTTTTCCAGCGGACGCAGTCACCGTAGGAGACCTTTGTACGAGGCCTTTGCACACGGGTTCTATAAAAGATCTCTAGGGATCTCTAGGGGGTCTTTGATCGAGATCCTTGCAGAAGCTTTCTACAGGCTCTACAAGAGGTCTCTTGGAAAGTAAAGAAGGTCTCTTGGCAAGGTCATTGTAGGATTCTTTTTGTACAAGGTCTCTCTTTACAAGGACTTTGTTGATCTCTTGCGAACGTCCCTGCAGGAGGTCTCTATAGAATATCTCTTGGCAATATCCCTGTAGGAAAGGTTAATACAAGATCGCTGTACAAGATCTGGGTAGGGCGTCTCCTGGCCAGATCTCTGTAAAAGGTATTTGCACAAGGCTCTCTACAGAAACTCTCTGAAGAAGGTCTCTTGGCGAGATCACTGCAGGAAATCTTTTTCCAAGGTCTCATTAGAAGCTCTCGATAGGAAATGCTTGGCAAGATCAAGTCAAGAGGTATTTTTACATTACAGAGGTTTGCACATGGTCCGTATTGAATATCTCTTTGGGCAAGGGCATTTCAGGATATCTCTACACACGATTCCTGTAGAAGGCTCTCTATAGGAGGTCCCCCACGCAGATATAAGACACACAGAGGTGCGAAGACAGATGGAGGAACAAACAGACATGAAAATGCAGGCCGACGGACTTAGAGAGAAAAGAGAGAACAGACCAAAACTAGTTTGCTGTTTTCAAATCATCTGTTGTTTTCCCTCGTAATTATCTATCAAATGGTTGGTTGACTAGCATTTTTCATAGGGGTGGTTCAACCACCAACGAGAAAACAACGGAGACTACCGCAGAGATGCACCGACCCAGCAGTAGCCAGCCAGACAGACTGACGGATGGGTAGAGATGCAGACAGGTAGGCAGAAAGGTAGGCAAACAGAAATAGAGAGAGGGAGCAACAAACAACAAAAAAGGAAAGGAACTACAAAGAGAGAGGGAGAGAGAGACAAAAAAAGGGAAGGACAGGAAAAAAGAGAGAGAGAGAGAAACAAGCAGAGAGAGAGAGAGAGGAGAGGCAGAGAGAGATAGAGAGACAAAATGACATCACATAAATTCACACGTACAACTACAAAGAACAAAAATACGAGATCTAGAGGGACAGAGAGATAGGAAAGAATCAAGAGAGAGAGAGAGGAAGGAAAAAAGAAAACAAGAACAACAACACAAAGGAAGGAAAGAAAGAAACAGAGCAAAAAGAAAGAAAGAAAGACGGAAGGAAAAAGAAAGGAAACAAATAAAGTAAGAAAGAAAGACAGACAGAGAGGGACAAAACAACAATCAAGAAATCAAAGGGCAGGACAACAATATTGACAGAGACAGAGCAGAACACCCTTACTGAGACAGAGAGCAAAACCAACACCAAGAAGAAGAAAATGAAACAGACAGAGAGAGAAAGAGAGACAGAGAATGACAGTGAGAGAAAGAGGGAGGAATCCCCGGGAGGAAGGTAAAAGAGAGAGAGAGAGCGAGAGAGAGCGAGAGAGAGAGAGAGAGTGAGAGAAAGAGAGAGAGTCAGGGAGAAACACATACAAGAGAAAACAAAACAGAAGGAAAAAGAAAAGGGGAGAAGAGAAAAAGGCGAGATAAAGAAAGAGAAAGAGAGAGATAGAAAGAAGAAGAGAAAGAGAAGATTTGAAAATCAAAATCAAAAGGAAAACAAAAACAGAAAAAGAAAAAGAGAGACAGAGAGAGAGAGAGAGCGAGCGAGAGCGGAGAAAGAAAAAGGCAGAGAGACAGAGAGAGAAGCAGATAGAAAAGGAGAGGGAGAGAGAGAGAGAGAGAGAGATAAGAGAGGAAGTGAGAGAGAGAGAGAGAGATGGAGAGAAAGAGAGACAGAGGAATAGAGAGAGAGGGGGAAGAGAGACAAAAACACAGGCCGCCAAACTGCTAAAGATCCGCCTGCAGATGAAGAAAAGCAAGGACAACAGGCAATGCACAACTCATAAACACACCAAAAGATTGTAAAAGACCACTTGTAGCCTCTGAAGCAGAAGGATAGACAGGCAAAAAAACAATAAATACAAACGAGTTGGAGGGATGCCACATTGACAAGCCATCGCCAATTTTGAACACAGTAAATGTACGCTCGCTTTACAGTAGACCACGTTGCTATACATACAAGCCATATTTGTACCGTTCACATTCATTCCTTCAATCCACCAGGCACACATCAATTTGCAACAGCATAGGCATGACACACGTAGATTTGCAAACGCAAAACCTCGCGTAGAAGGAAATTGAGACATGCATCTCTACAATGTACGATTTTCAGAACTGATGCTCCATCATGAATGATCCAATCTCCATTTTTCAGGATGATTGAAATTATCATCCGATGCTAACGCAGAGTGTCTTGACAATTGGTTGAAATTTTCATGACGGCACAGGGTCATCACATGCAAAAGCGTCGATCTCTGCAGAGAATTACGTATCAGAGTCAAGACAAGTCCCGTTTTGCCATGCTTGAACTTTGTTTGAACCTTGTGCAGGGTTTAATTCAGTGTGACTTTGAGAGGGCTTGTGTAAGACCACGGGTGCAAAAACCATAGCCGGTCTCCATTGTTATGGGTTGGTCAATACTGCAGACCACAGAATTTCAGTGGTGGGCAGAAATGTTGAATTTCAAACGGAAAGATATTTGTTTACAGTTTTTGCACAGTATGTATCTATGTTGTCCGTTGCCTTGTTGCCAACAACCACTCAACATTTTGCTTCCCCAGCTCGGTCAGACATGGGCCGGGCAACAATGGGGACCTCATTGAGAGACATATTTGTTGAAGCAGAACGAATACACCATGAACGTTGTCCAAAACATGTTCAAATCCTCGGGTAAGCCGATGCTAGGCCTCTGCTTGGAGGTCCTGATCATTTTTTTGCTAAGAATGGCTGCCTTGACATGGAGTTTTTTTTAAACTCATGCGGCAGTCAATTGCAGTATATCCAGATGTTGGTTCCCAACCAAGAGTTGCCCATTCCGATGATCGATTTTTGTTGGTGAGTGGGTTCTTTGAATGGGCACGTATTGGCTCATCGTGGTTCATTGTCATGCTAGAAACTGCTGAGTGCAAATTGTGATTCATACTGTTTGTGAGTTGCCTCATTGTGAGAAATGACATGAGTTCTTCTGTGGTTGCTCTGGCTCTCTTTCAAATATTGCTTCATTGATACCACACAGTAAGCCAATAAGTTTCTACAGACATTTGCCGATTCCATACCTATTGGTTGCTCCATGTTGCTCCCCTGAAAACAAGGGACAGATAACACAACGCCAAGAATCTGAGGTCACTTTGTCAGCACGAATCACCGTGATGATTCCTATAATCTTCAAGCCCACGATCGGATTTTCCTGAAAATTTTGCGAGGTCATCCAGGAGGGCCACTTGGGATAAACCTACTTGGCACGTGTATGTCTTTGCGTACGCTTCATCCGGTTGAACGTACACAGTTCCTGTGTTCAGGATCTCGACGTGTCCTCAAAGTTGTTTTTGGCTTCATAGAACCGAACTAAGTATTTAGTGTCTATATATGCTAACTATATTAAAAAATACAATATATTTGTACAAGCCATGAGCAACAGCTGCAACATTGGTGTAAGTTACCTGTCAACGAATCTTCGAAGCCTGCTGTTTTTGTTCCATGAAGATCAGACGGAGACCACCTGCCACCTGGAGAAGGATAAACCTAACTGGGGTATTATGGTCGTTGCACCGTGCTGCGCATTTACGTCCTGTTGCCAGAGCTCAGCACCATTCCTATGGTGGTTCAGCATTGGGTCGTCGCCGCTTGAGAGACTTGACACGAGATGACTTAAACGCCATGCTAAGGAAAATCTCGAAACAATTCAACACATGATGATGTCAAATGTTTTCGGCTCTAGTGCATCTGGCTTGTTTCCTATATTTGGATCAAAGTTTCGTAATCTTCGACAGCCACTTTTTTGGCACCGGCTTTGATTCCAACAACGAGACAAACAGCTCCCTTCTGTGCGCGTTTTTGTCCGACAAACACATTTGTTCAATTTGCATTGTTGATGTAGAGGTGGCAAATGCTACAGTCATATTTACTGACGGCTGGCGTCATTGATCAACATTCGACTCAGGGTGGTCTTCACAGTCAACCTTGAGGGGCAGGCCCATGGCTGAACCATGGCTGGCTGCTGAGTTGTTGAAGCAAGAAAGCCAGCCGTTCCCGGCCCAGATTTTGGGTCTCGGATGCACTGAGCTGAGCCTTTCAATCCTCAGGGAACCAATGTGAGATCCCCATGTTCTCTCAGAGTTGCACCATATTTGGCGCATTGCTTATGGCATTTCTTGTCATATGAAAGGTGGAAATCTCATATGAAAGGATCCCTTTTTAGTGGCTGACGTGAGGCCATGACTGCAGCTTGTGGGTGCTTGCGCTGCAGTCGCTGTTCTCGCTGTTTTTCGATTCCTCGGTGGAGCGGAGGCAACATCAAGATGTGGCTTTTAGATGCTGTTAGATAGTGGATATCCAAAATCATTCCGAGAGCCCTGAAATAAGTCCAATCAAACGGGTGCTTGAATCAAATTGGCTAGTCACGGACCAGTCATGCTGGGAAATAAAGAAACAACAACAATAGCGCTAATAATGTCGCATAATGTCGCATAATGTCGCTAATTGACTTGTGTGAATTAACGGACCATCCCATGAGGATAGCTTGAAGAGCTTTCAATCGTTGCAGCAGCATTTTACAGCTTTTGTGCGTTGTTTTGGATGATCAAAGCATAAAACCAACTGGTAGGGACCCAAGTTGGAACCACTGAAACCATTGTCGTTTTATCGCTGAAACGCTGATCATTTTCTGTGGCATGCCAAATGAAAATTATGTTGGTTTCATAGTTTACAGATGGTTCATGATGTAATATAGTTATTATAGTTATTCCAACGATCAATTGATATTGGGACCTATATAAGGAGCCCAGAGATGACCAACCGAATGCAGGAACGCCCATGGAACTGTTGAAAACAGTGAGTTTGTTTTGTGTTTGAGCCATCGCACAAGCAGATCGAAACTGTGGTCCCGCCGCATGTGTGACATGACTTTGGTAAGTTTAGCAGTTTACAACAGTCAATTTTGTAAAACTGGCGTAAATATGATTAAATATGATTGTTTCCATCCCCGCAACCAGATGACCAGAAGCATACAATCAATTTTCTGGAGTGGCACAAAAATATTGTTCTGCAAATAGAACTAATGACTGAAAACGACACTGATGATAGAGGTGGAAATCCACTAAACAGCGAGTTGTATTTCGACGCGCTTTGTTTTTTTCAAAAAATGGCGAGCCAAGGCTACTTGTTCAAACACATTGAGAAAACTTGGACATACATTGTACAGGTTTTGGATGCCCCTGTTCAAAGATGATGTTTTCTGCGTACATGGTGGTTTCGCAAAGTAGGGATACCCCAAATCATCCAATAGAAACCGTTGATAGCAATCAACCAACCAGTTTTGGGGTTCTCCAATTTTGAGATTCCTCCATATGTACAAAAGTCTTTGCTTTACACCCTGCAGGTGCATGTGCATGCATCATCATCCAGGGTTTCGATATTGCTGGCCGCTTCACAGTCCCAACCCTCATTCGTTACAAGGGCGAGCAAGGGATTGGATCTCAGCGTAAGTTTGAACCAAAAATGGAGGATCGCATGCCGCGGCTTTCAGAAGAATTTCCGAGATACAGGAGTTTAATACCTGATGTGTTGCGGGGGCTATGCAGACAGCCTTTTAGCTGATGGTGCCACGCATTCCATGATGTCAACCTGGCATTAATAGAAAAACAAAATAAAGTACGCCAAAATCCCTGTTTGCCACAATAACCTCCCCTGAATAAAGTACGCCACAAAATTGGGGCAACCAAATTTGGTGGAAAAGATCCCGAATGATGCATCAGCTAACTTGTCTTCAGGAAGCAATGGAATCTGATAACGTTCTCAACCCTCAATTGATCAATCCCTAATTCAAAACCCTATCCGGAAATTCATAAATCTATCTCAGAAAGGGGGTAGCCTTGAAGCCTGAGAGCCTCTCAATGAAAGTGTGTCTTTACCTCCCCTAAATAAAGTATCTCCATCTGATGGTCTCATATTTGTTGAGATTATTTTTAACAATCAGGCAATTCATTTAGCAATACTAAACTTATGATCCAGATGTTGGATGATTTCTGCCTTCAATTGTCCTTAACAACTAGCCAATTCATCAAGCAATACTAAATTCATGATCCAGATGTTGAAGATTTCTGTTTTTAATTATCCTTAACAATTAGCCAATTCATTTAGCAATACTAAAATAGCTTCCGGATTTCCTGCCAATTGGATTTCTTATTCATCAATTTAAACAATCGTTATCCCTGCAAATAACTTTATATATAAGTTTATTTGAGGGGATGAGAAAGAATGGGGGGGGGTACAATTACCAGGTTAACATTAGGCGGAAGGAGAATGAATGGTGCACAGATGGTGACAGTATCATAGCAAGCTGATGGAAGCTCCATGCAAATCAGACGCGTCTGTACGCACTCACTTTGTCAATCTTTCTGGCCCTTGTCATGCACGCTTTGCTAGCCATTGGGTTGATCAAAGTATACTGCAATGTGAGGGGTGACCCACAAGATTGCTGGTCCCCCAGAAAAGGACTCGTCGATTTGGATTGGGGGTACCACAACGAATGCACCATTTCAACCGCAGCTACCATGTTTCCTTTGAGCATATGACTGCTACCACCAGCTCCCGAAACAATTGCAACAAGTGTTCATCCACCAGGACCACCACCACGAACAACAGAAACAACAGCAACAACGCCAACAGCAACCAGCATGACTTGCTAATTATTCATAATTTGAACATGAGTTTAATAATGTTCATCTTCTTGGTGAGACTCATTTGCAAGACGATTCTTTCAATACGAACATGAAAATTAATGAAACACAATTTTGGATTTTAGCGAATTTGGATTTTTCTTAAAATAGGGAACCCCCAAATCATTTGACACTAACCATTTAAAATAGAAAACCAACCAGAGCTTTGGGGTTCCCGGTGGCTTAAGAAACATCCACATGGTTGGTATCTCCATGTAAATCCCCTACTGTTGTTGCATATTGTCTCAATTTTATTAGCCATTGACCTGCTTATAGCCACCATTGATGAATAGCTAAGTATCCATATAATAGTTGTTTAGCCATCAATGTTGGTGAAATTATGCCCAGCTTAAATTCCTATTTTTCCCGTCGTGAAGTACTCCCTATGAATTCATATTAATGGATTAACCTATTCATCCCTATGCCTTGTAGTAGTTGGTGATTTCCCCTGTTAATCCATATGAATCCCTCTGAATTCCTATGAATCCCTATGAATTATTCCTCCCGTTATATTTATATGTATATTTATGCATACATTTTATTTACGTATATATATATATATATATATCTATTTATATCTACATATATTTACATCTATTCAATATATGTATATACATTTATTTTATTTATATATTTATATATATATATATATATGTAAATGTAATATAATATATATAGACATTGTTTATATATATATATATATACATGTGTACTTAATTACTCCCTATGAATCCCTACCAATCCCATATGAAACTGACCCACAACGACAATGGATTCTGATTCTGGACGCCAGCCACACCTCCAGCCAGGGGTTGCCTTGCCAGGCTCGACCGAGTCGCCCTCGGTCACGAAGTCGAACGCGAGGATTTCAATGACACCGTGATTCGGAAGGACCGACATTCCTTGGGCTTGGCTGAACCTGTCTATCACTGTGTACATATACAACGAAAGAAGTAAATAACATAATAACAGCAATCAAAAACGTGTGTAGGGTCTTTGTGAAAATAGGGGTACCCCCCTAGTCGTCCAATCTCAATTATGTACAGAAATAAACCAACCATTCTGTGGTACCCCTATTTTGAGAAACACATGAATTTTAATAACAACTATAGTAACAATAAGAACAATCCTAAGCATCCATGTTTGCATTCTATATATATTCATATATATATTATGTTATTTATTTATATATATATATATTATCCTTTTAAAATGCAAATATATGTATATATATATATATTCAAATATATATATATATGTTATACTATTTATTTAAATATACTTTGTTCAATATATTATATAAATATATATATACTATATGGAATTGTTGAATAAATATACATATATATATATATTCATATTGCACATTTAAACATATATATATATTTTTACATATTCACACCCTGCAATAGTATTGGTGTGCAAATTCATGTGTATGTACACACATGTTCATAGTTCATATCACTTTAAGTATGTTCCTTTTTGTATTTTTTCAAAATCATAATCATGTATACATTTCCGCCTCTACATTGTTTTAATTGTGTATATACAGTATGCATTTATAGATATGAAACATTTATCGGTACTGAGGAAAGTTTATTGATCAAGGTCTCTGGTCATTTTTGACGTGGTGAATTTTGAGATACGTGGTCGCAAAAGATTCATTACACTCGGTAAGTTTCAATTGTTTTGAGAGAACCAGAGTGCATGTTTTTTTTTTGAAATATTGTTAAACTGCTTTTGAAAGGCCCCTGCCAGAATGATGTGGAGCTGAGAATCAAGAAGCTGTTGTATGGATGCTCACTCAAAATACTTTAGGTAAATAGTTCAGTACGAGGTTCACTCAGAACTTTTTGCAACTCCCAGAGATTTTGGTGATCGTGTTTAAACAATTTTGCTTAGCCTCTAATCATTCTTGATATAGAATATTTTTTGATTCGTCTTCAATCATTGTGGGGGTCAAAAAATGCAAAAGGGAAGCAAGGGAAACACTTAGAGAACGGGAAAGCAGGCAAGAAAGAAGACGGTATCACTGGGCACGTAAAAGGACAACTAGACCGATGGATACAGGCAAACACATACTGACGCGCACATGGAATGGCACCCATTCATATGCATGCAGGTAGTTTATATATGTATGTAGGTCAATGCATTTTCATATATTTATGTTTAATTATGTATGATTGATTACATAGACACATATAAAAACATTGTACCTTTAGTCTTTCCGTCTCTCCTTTTTTTTGAAATGTAAATATGCATCTATAGACACATATTGCATATAAACATAGTTCCCCCACATGACGGTGGCAGATTCTTCCAGAAGAAGAAACTCATGGGAAGAAAACGTGTTTTGAGATGAAGTGATGGTATGGATGATGCGTGAAGGTCATAATGATGATTGTGATGATGACGACGACGATGATGATGATGATGATGACGACGACGATGATGATGATGACGACGATGATGATGATGATGATTTGCTGGACTTGTTTTTCTCTGGTATTTGTTTTCTATTTGTTTTTTGCTGTGTTTTTTCTTTGCTGGTGTTGTTTTCTGTGGTTTTGCTTTCGCGGGTCTTTTCCTTTGCTGGTGTTTGTTGCTTTGGTGACTTTTCTTTGCCGGTTGTTTGTCAGTCTTACTTGCTACATTTATTGCGCTGTGTCACTTACTTTGCCGTGTGACTTTCTTGGCTGTGACACCTGCTTGCCTGTGATAAGACTTGTTTGTGACACCTACTTGGCTGTGACCCTATTGGCTGTGACACCTTCTTAGCTGAGACACCTACTTGGATGAGACACTCATATACTTGGCTGCGACACTTACTTGGCCGTTCAGAGCAGATGGGCGTCCCAAAGCGTTGTTTGTTGTTTAGTTTTTTAATTGTGGCTCCCTGATGCGTGTTTCGCCACAGCGCCGTCCACTTTTGCACATCTCATCTTCAAAACATTCCCGGATCTTGCTTTTAAGATTTTAATTTGATTTTAAGATGTTTTCTCCATTTTTAAGCAAGATTTTCCATTTTTAAGATCTTTTCCCCGTTTTTAAGCAAGAATTTCTCTTTTTAAGATCTTTTCCCAAGGTGGGGTGTTTTGCCACAGCGAGGTGCCAAACTCTGGCTGATCCCGGATCCCGAAGTTCCGAAACCGTCCGCTGGACCAGCCTACCGACATTTGAGCCTCCTTTTGGAGCACAAAATTGAACAAACACAGCATTTACTAGCCATGGTTAATAATGGTTAATAATGGTTAATGATGATTAATAATGGTTAATAATGGTTAATAATGGTTAATAATGGTTAATAATGGTTAATAATAAGCCACAATAGTTGTTAATCATACGTAATAGCCATATACTCCATGGTTTATAATGGTTAATCATGGGAAATAATAAGCAACAATAGTGGTTAAACAGCTAAGTGGTTGGTGGTTTGATTCACATTTTTTATTTTCCCTAGTAGTTATTAGCAAATGGTTGGTCGACTAATGTGTTTCGTAGGGATTAAACCACCAAGCAGTTTATTTCGTGCACTTCCTATCAGTCAAGCACACACATCTTTGACCATCTCTTTGATCTGACGCACTGACTGCTTCAACTTTCCATATGTCGGATGTTTGACTTCCGAACTTCCTTCAACTGCGCATCTTCAACAAGTCTGTATAGAGCATTTTTATTTCTACATATACTGCTTTATTTATTGTATATATATATGTATTTATGGGTATGATTATATTCATCAAATAATTAAATCAGCACCTTTTTTTATATATGTACATTGAATGCCGATGGAAATACATTCATTGCATATGCACACCCATATTTGAGGACAATTTTCTGCAACTCCTGTGGTAGGTTCAGCTTGGAATCCCAGTTATCCAGCTTGCGCCAGGGGCTGCCAGAATGACACCGATGGTTTTGCCGCGTGGGTACAAAAGAAGTGCTGTGGGCAGTGTTGCTTTTGGCATGTGGCATTGGGAAGTGGTTTAGCACACGGGAACCACCACCACTTATTGATGTGGCTAAGGAGGCTCAATGATCCATAGAATGATGTGCCCCCCAAGATGCTTGGTTTACTTTGGTTCAGGGGCACCAGGAATTATACAGTAGGTGAATCCTTCTTGTCAACATGCATTTGCTTATGACAGCATGGGGCAGATTCTGGTCAAAATCAAATCACTGTGTGGTTTCTTGACGAAACTCTTTTTAGCTGGACCGATGGGTCTACATATGTGATGTACTATAAGATCATAGCCACCATGGATGTGTTTCAGCATAGGAACCACTAAAATGGTTGGCTTATCATTACAAATTGTTAATATGGGATAACTTGGGGGTACCCCTTTTTTTGAGAAAACACCATCATTTTTAAAAGGGAATCATAGATTCAACCATGAAAACTGATCTCCCATGAATTCCTTGATTGGGTCCAGGGCTACCAGCGAGCAGAACCTCGATGCTTGACATAGTCAACGAGATGTTATCAAGATTAAATCAACTCAAGTTACCCTTTTGTAAACTAACCTGGCTATAAAGAATCCGCCATTTTTAGCTGATTCCCCAACATTGCCAGCTTAGTTTACCAGAGGGTAAATCCATCCGTTGGTCATATCAACCACTTAGTCAACTAGTTCGTCAACTGGTTTGTCAACTGGCTGATCAACGACTTATTCAACTAGTCAGTCCACAACTTAACCAACTGGTGAGTCAACTAGTTTGTCAACGACTGCAGTAGGTCCACTGGTCAAGCACGTGGGAGTTTGATACCAGCATGCCTGAGACCTTAATCATACCAGAAGATGACTGCCAACAAGCGAAGTGTTGATAGATCAAAATCCCAACAATGTTTTCAATCTTTCAGGTCCCAGCGGGTCTTGGTTGATGCGTGCTAACTGCAGCAGACAGGCTTTGACTCACAACATTTGCATGGCCTCTCCAGCGAACATGGGTGGTTAGGAGGTCGCCCTGTATACCCAACGGCTGAAAACCCAGTCGGGTCAGCACTGTGCTGAAAAGCCTTGGATCCACAATGTTTGGTTAGTTCCAGGAACTAGTTTCACTGCTTTTCCGGAGGATATCCACCTAGGGCTGCGGTCTGCCACCAAAAGCGTGATATTTATCTATATATATATATTATTTTCATATCTATCTATAGATATATATATATATTTACATTTATATTTATATTTATATATATATATATATACCCGCCAGCCCTTCGGAATTGCTGTACCTTTTGCGCCGCTGTCGTCAGGAATCCCTTCAGTCTTGGTGTCATCAAAAACTTCAGGCAGTTCCTGTTCTCAGAGGACTGGATTTGGATCACCGCCCATCCCCCACGGGCCAACCATTTGTCAAGGGTTGGGAAACCGAAGCTGTGCCTTGCTGGCCGGATGATTTGCCTCGTGTTTCCACTACAATCCACTGTCCCGCCATGTGAGAGCTGGCCGCTACTCCAGCCTTGATCTAAAGTTGCAAGAAGTCACCACACAGAAATGGAACGAACAAAACCATCCGCCGGGGGAAAACTCTGAACAGTTTTGACGACCAACAAAGAGTTGCAGCTACAACTACAGCACACTGGGATTCCTGGCTTGTCACCCGGTGGTTGATCAGTCGTCACCCGGTGGTGGATTAGTTGTAACAGTTTCATTTCTCCAGCTGACATGGCACCCATGGAACAACTGCCCGTTAGACAGTGCAGCCATGTCAAAATTGTCAGTTTTGGCATGGAAGGGGGTAAATGTATGTGGCATGTCCAGTAGGTAAAACGCTGAAAGAACGACAGCGCCCGTACAAAAAAGCAAACAATCTGGAAGTATGCGCGGTACCAAACTCGCATTGTGAAGCAAAGTTGCTTGCAAAGTGGCAGTAAGCGCAAAATGTTCCTTCCACAGTAGCCCGACAACGCAAGCGATTGAATTTGTATAGCATGGGAAGTCAGTTTCGCATCCAAGCATATTGCAGTTTGATTTGCACAGACGTTCTTTGCATTGGCGAGACATACGCAACAACCTGTTTGATTGCCACTTGGCTAAATACGAGGTTTGGAGCCGAGGAAAGAATAGGACACCCGAGAGACTCCAACCTGATGCTTTGGTAGTCTTTACAATGGAAGGTGCAGACAGTCAGGTTCCACAATTGTATGTTCCAAGGACTCTCCGTTTCTTTTGTAAACAAACATGCAAATAAATTATTGATATCGATATGATCAATATTATTCCCATGTTATTCCCATAATCAGTATCATTATTAGCATAGTTCATACTATTCGTACATTTTCATTGTACACTTGCAAAATTGATATATTCTCATTACATCTCATTACTCATTACCAAACCAGCAGGGTATTGCTACAGTTTCCTGTTGCAATGCGCTGCTATCCGCAGCAGTCCATGGCCGCCCCAGGAGCCCAGCCTCCTGCAACCCACGGCGCTGGTTCCGGTGCCGAACGGGCGAAGAAAATCGGGTGGTTGAGAATAGCTGGTGGTTAGCAGGGAGCTGCTTGGAGCCAGAGGTATAGCTAGATACCTTTAAAGGGAGAGCGTTCAGGAGCTACCAGGAGTGGTGTGACCAGAGATAGGCACCCTGCAAAAGATGGGGAACTTCACTGCTGGTTTCTGAAGTTGTAGGGATACCCCCAGTTATCATCCACTTTTACCATTCATAGCTCCAACCAACCAGAACTTTGGGGGTTCCCTATGACTTGTAAACCCCAAAATGGGGAACGGAACGCTTTGCTAGACCAATGCCTTGTGAGAATGGTGTATGATCTTTGGACTACTGGGTTTTCAGTGCGTCATTGAAGTGGTAAACAGATCCACTGGTGGGTCCAGGTCTTAGTTTTTGCATGTCCTAAGTTTACCTGCTGCCCGTTTGAACCCCATTGAACCCTGCCCTCACCAGCCAAAAACTATCCGTCCATCGTGGCTGTGGAAGGTTTGCGGCCCTTAATCTCAAGGCTTCCAGAAAGATAGGGCCAGAAAGAGGCAATGCATATGGTATTCCTGGTAAGACATTTGAGCCCCGAGCACTTTTTGAAGAGGCAACAGCTGTGTGCAATGCAGCATGTTGAATTTAGCTACGGGCTTCCCCACTGCAGAAATGATCCAGTTTGAGCCATGTGAAACCAATGGCTTTGGCTTTGGGTGCAATTTATGGAGCCCGTTGAATATTTTACATGTTTGTGGTGCATATTTGCACCCTTGGAAGCAACCGATCCAGTGCTTGATCACCACTAAACATGCTGGGCCATTCACGTCCACTAAGTGTTTCCTCAATGGAGGGTCCCAAGTTTCGAGAACTACAAGTTGGTGTGATCCGTCAACCGCACCACAGGGGTCCACTTGTTGTTTCATTGATGTGTGGTTTCCATACATAATCCTACCCACATTCATCTAAAGATTCGTTACGATTCATTTGTATCTTGCTGGTTTTATGCGCAGACTTGACAATATTGTCAGAGGTATACCGTATACATGTCTTCAAACTATCCTACCAGCAACTGTTTCATAAGACGAGTCTATGGATTTTTTTGCTTACTCGGCGTATTGCACTTTATCAAAAAGATCATTTACACCCTGGGGTGCAATTTGTTTGTAAGTTGTTCAATCCCAATTAAGGCCATGACCTTTCATATCTTGCTTGCTTGATTGACATCTAACTTCTATGTGTTTTCAAACATGCGAATGGATTGAAACCGCTTAGCCGCCCAAACGCACAGTGGCCCATGCCAGACTTGCTGTGGCAGACCAGGCTTTGTCTCTGGCTGCCAAAGTTATCAGCCCCAAAAAACCAGTTGGCTACCGCATTCCTAGTTCTTGGCTATGTTTTTGTCCCTCGTTGTTTTCCGTTTGTTTAGGCTATGTTCCACTTGCCTCCCATGTTTCATATGGATCAACACGGAACGCCTTAAGAAAAGCCAGGTGCTTAACAGAATCCCACGACGAGAACAGCTTCCGATGACCCAACTTGGAAGCCACACCCCCGTGTAGGCCAAAGGGTCTGCGCGCAGCGGTCGCGAGCTGCCGCCGGATGCGCAGTATTGAGGTGATCGGTCCGTCGGTGGATGGTTGCATCGTTGGTTCGTTGGTGTGTTGGGTGACCTTGGTTGGTTAGGTGGTGAGTCAGTTGGATGCTTATAATGTCTGTTAGTTGGCGGGTTGGTTGGCTCATTGGTTGACATGGGTCAGTTCGATGATTGGTTGAACAGCTGTCGGTTACTGTTGTTAGATGTTGGTGGGGATCGTTGACATGTGTTGATGTTTTTTGATATTGTTTCGGAAGTAAATAGATACTTGAGCAAACTGGTTGATCGCCTGGACCCCGTGATGAATTCTGGAACTACACAAGTAGCAGGCTTTGTTTTGATGGTTTTGCAGCAGCGATTCAGCTTCAGTATCTACATCATCCACTAATATGGCTGTAGGTCAAAAGCCTGTACCCCGGTGATTCCCCCTTATTAACCATTATCTTCCCGTATTAAAATTGCTGCTCATTGTTCCCCATTACTAACCATTATTAACCATTATTAACCATTATTAACCATTATTAACCATTATTAACCATTATTAACCATTATTAACCATTATTAACCATTATTAACCATTATTAACCATTATTAACCATTATTAACCATTATTAACCATTATTAACCATTATTAACAACACCTTTTTTAACCATTATTACCCATTGTTAACCATTATTAACCATTATTAACCATTATTAACAACCATTATTAACCATTATTAACCATTGTTAACCATTATTAACCATTATTAACCATTATTAACAACCATTATTAACCATTATTAACCATTATTAACCATTATTAACCATTATTAACAACCATTATTAACAACCATTATTAACCATTATTAACCATTATTAACCATTATTAACCATTGTTAACCATTATTAACAACCATTATTAACCATTATTAGCCATTATTAACCATTATTAACCATTATTAACCATTATTAACCATTATTAACCATTATTAACAACCATTATTAACCATTATTAACCATTATTAACCATTATTAACAACCATTATTAACCATTATTAACCATTATTAACCATTATTAACCATTATTAACAACCATTATTAACCATTATTAACCATTGTTAACCATTATTAACCATTATTTACCATTATTAACAACCATTATTAACCATTATTAACCATTATTAACAACCATTATTAACCATTATTAACCATTATTAACCATTATTAACCATTATTAACCATTATTAACAACCATTATTAACAACCATTATTAACCATTATTAACCATTATTAACCATTATTAACCATTATTAACCATTATTAACAACCATTATTAACCATTATTAACAACCATTATTAACCATTGATTAAGCTGGTTATTGTTCCCCATTATGGTTGATGACCTGCTTGACCCAGCTGGCCATATAAGGGCTGGAGGAATGCCACGTCTCAATGGCACCAGCCGCTCCCCGTAGCGTTGCAGGTGCTGTGCCCACCTGGCCCCGTGCCATCCGCGCCTGTTGCAGCCGTCGGAAAAAGCTGTGGCTGCGGCCGAGTGGAGAACTGTTGCCATGGATTGGTGGTTTTTGAATGGGTTGATTCATGGGTGATGAATGGTTGATTAATTGATTATAGTGGTTGATTAGTGATTGATTAGTGGTTGATTCATCAGAGATTCCCAGGTAAACCGATGAAAACCGATGAATTTTGACAAAGAATCACAGTGTTGGTTGGTCCACTGGGTGGTTTACAAGCTGGTTTGTTCTTCCAAGAGTCGCTGGGTTTCCTATGGCTTTGCTCATCTTTGCTCGGTGAAATGCAGATTCTTAAGACTCGCTAGGCTTCCAAGCAATGCTTGCGCAGTATCAAGGGGCGGTGCCACCTCAGCAGTGTGCGCTTTGCACAGTGATGGTGGCAGCTTCTCGGCTTCCCGGATTACTGCGATGACCTGTTCAGAATTGTTTCATATGGATCATATGCGCACATTTGTCAGTACACCTTAGATTCCACTAAACTAATTTATACATATCATATTACATATATATATATATAAACAGTATATATGCGTTATTTAGGGACATTTTAGCCTTTATATGTAGATCATCAGACATGCCTACAAATTTGTCAGCAATGTCATTGACCTCTATCCACATGTTGAAGCACCCTCACTAAAGATATGACCTGCTGATTTGACCAAAATTGACCAAGCCACCAACAGAACATTGTGTGGCAAGGCTCAAAGCAAATGATTTCATAAGATATAAAAACTGCTGCAAGAACATGCGGGATAGTCATGCAGATAATCAAGGCTCAATTGGGCAATGCCAAAGACTAGCCATGCGTTATGTAGATTAAGGTCTACCACGGGTTATCCGTAGATTGTGAACCCAAAGTTGATGGTTAATTCGCGAAAATAGTGATCTTGGAATGGGTGGGGAGGTACCACCAGAACTGAACAAAGGCAGAAACCGTCATTCTACCACGGCTCCGGTGGAAGCGATTCGAACGGCATTGACTAATTTTCACACTGTCCTATCAAGCGTACAAAAGGTTGCTCCTTTCTGGCGAAGTCGAGCGGTTTCAGAAACGGCCTTCCTCGCATCGTGGGTCAAACTTGTGGGTGCTGGAAGGAAGGTTTCATGGCAACATGGAGTCAATGGAGTGAGACCAAGTGCTATCATGTCATTTAGCAGTAGTAAGTGACAGCTAGAACTAGAACCATGTCATAATTTTTCTATGGCATTGTTACCATGCCAAGGTGCAACATTGGACCAGTTGCAACAAAGCAGCAGCTCTTTTTGGTCTTCAGCTGCGAGCCCAAAATTGAGGGAAACTGTCGTACTGGACATAACTCACCTGTTTTCTTCATCAATCCAGGTGAGTTATTTCCAGTTATTTCCAAGTTATTTCCAGTGATAATGTACATCAATACCTTGGTCATGCTTTTCTTTGGGGTTCTGGTATTGACGCGGTAGGACTTGAATGAATTGGCGTCATCAACTCCAAAGCATCACCTCCGATCCCACCCTCTACAGCAAGTTTAGCAGAAAAAACGAACCATTCAACTCGATAGTTTTCAGGCGGGGTTTGATGCAGATTTAGATGCCCTAGACTTCAGATCATGCGGATTTGGTCCTAAAATCTCTCCAAACTTCAGATCATGCAGACCTGATCATGAAAATCTCTAGCCCTAAAATTCAGATCATGCAGACCTGATCATGAAAATCTCTAGCCCTAAAATTCAGATCATGCAGACCTGATCATGAAAATCTCTAGCCCTAAAATTCAGATCATGCAGACCTGATCATGAAAATCTCTAGCCCTAAAATTCAGATCGTGGAGACCTGATCATGGAAACCTCTACAAAGCGTAGTGTCCAAGGGCAGATTTGCTTCACGCTGCTTCGCCATGTTGCGGCCTTTGCGCTTGATCCCCTCAGGGGTCCAGGCAGGGGATCCGGTAGACTTGCGCCGGAAAGGGGCCAGGTGCGTTGATCAGGAAATCGGTCTTTCTCAAGTTTGCCATGGGTCAATATTGGCCAACCAATTATGGGGGATAATGACCAATCAATAATAGGGTAACAATGGTTAATGATAGGGGAACCAGGGGGACTAAGGGTTTTGACCCACTGCCAAGTTGAGAAACCAACTGGGCAAATCATCCAGTTTATTCACCTAATATGTCCGTTGCTCCCACCACATCAGGGACAGCGTGGCTCGGACTTGCCCGAAATCCGTGAAATCCAGTTTATTCAGCATTTTAAGAGCAATGAACCACTACTGTAAAAGTACCATCTTTCTTTTGTTTCAAACAGCTCCAGGATCTCTTGGCAGGCGCGGTCATCTCGCAAGCATATTGTATGTTGGGTGATATTTTTCATTCATGATTGTATACAATCTCAATATCAAAAAATATTGCGTAATGTTCTTGGACAAAATGCCTGTGCAATCCGAAACACATTTCTCAATTGGTACTTAAGCCCGAGTGAGTTTGCAGTTCAGATTTGGTGAATCGTTGGAGCACGGGGCCTCCAACGCAGTCAGCATTGGGATGTTACCATTTTTTCCTGGTCAACAAAGATGTTTCTTGAAACGCAAAACACGGTACGACATAAATTATGTCAGAAGTCTTGTGTAACTTTTCTTCTGACATATTCTGACGCCTTGTCTTGGGGCTGCCATTGTCACACGATCATTGTAGCACCATGTTCCCAAGTATCATCATCCACAGAGAGGGAGCAGAAATCGCCCAGCCCATTCCTGTCTTCCCATTGGTTGATTGTTCCCCAGTAAGCTTGCAAGAAGAACTATGAAGAAGTACTTTATGGCTTTTGTGGGTGATCATTGGGATGTATGCCGCCGGAATTTGGTTTGTTGAGTTCAGACCTCTTTGAATCTGACTGATTTCAGAAGTACGGAGCTCAAATTCATATACCATACGTATATTATGATACATATGATATATTTATATATCTATATATATATATTTATCTATTTATTTGTATATATATATAAAGAAAGAAAGGTCTAATGGTCTGTCTTCACACACCCACACACACCTCCAAACAAGGTTTCCAGTTTCACTGCAGAGAACTTCACAGGTAGTTGGTATAGTTTCAACATGTTCCAACAAAGATGCTGCGCTGCACTGCCGATGCTGCTAGGGCTATCACCGAGAGACCATCGCCGCGTCTACCGATGCCTTCGCGTACTCTTCTACGATGTTGGGTCCTGAAGATGGGCCGTGCTAGGCTTTACATCGCAAAAAACAGGGCATTAAAGCAGAGAACTGGTAGCGCTTCTTATAGAAGCTTTGTAGCCAACAAAATCCAGCAAAGATGAATTAATAAGGAACAATAGTGTGGGACAATACTTTGTGACAGGCTTCAACACATGCCTTGTCATTGCTGCAGCTCGGAGCCCAAGTTACCAACAGGACTTGCAACTGCCGACGCTTTTGGTGGGAACCTGTGCTTTGTATTGATCCGGCAATAGGGATTATAATGGTCAATATTAGGGATTAATAGGGGAGAATCACCAACAATAATGGTTAACCACTCCAGACATGTTCTTTTAGTTGATTAGCTACAGCTGTTTCATTTGTTTCGGAGTGCTCGTTCAGAGTCGCCATGGTTCCTTTGCGCTTGGAAAACATGGACACCAGCTTTGTCGTGGACACAGCCCCATCGAATTCATCTTGGTTTATTGCCTACGTTTTCAAAGGAGGTTTGATGATTTCTTTGACAATTGTTATGTTTGACACTTTATTTGACAATTATTGACATTAGTTAGGTAAAGCCAACCTTCAGAATATGAACCATTTACAACCATTCACCATGATTTTTGGGAAAGGCAATCATGACCTTTGTAAACCACATCATGGCCAAGATCATACAATTCATTATTTCATTGGCTATGGAGTTCACATCCCCCTATTTATAGCCATCATTAGCCAACAATAGACAACAGAGATTATAGCGTAAATATATCTCTGTATGATTTTGTATGTATATAATTAGCTGTGGCCGTGGCTAACAGACAAACTACTATTTTGCTTGATTGACCATCACATAGATTTTATTAGCCAGCAATAAGAACTGATAACTACCTGATAGCCAGCATTCACCAACAGTAATGACAGTTTGATGATAGACCCATGCTGAGAATCCCCCATATTTGACCGTAGATCACCCGCTATGTTTTACGCTGTAACTACTGGTGGTTCACTAAGAACTTGATTTCATAGTTATTAGCCACGATTGATGACTACTAGTTACTAGTTGCTTGTAAGCACTGCTCACCATTCTCAGCTCGCTACGAACCAATCTAGTGGTTGTCTTTACTTAACTGGTTAGTAACCTTTTTTTCATGATATCAGCCTTCCAAGCATTATTAATAGGCCTTCAATCACCTTTCAAAATACCTTATATTGATAAATGACCATTTTCAACAGTCTTCTCAATGATTGCAAGCATTCATTAACCTTTCTAAATAGCTGCATCTCCCAGTACTACCCCCCTGTATGAATCATTCTCCTTCACCGTCAAGGCCACCCCTTCACTTGTGCCTTTCCCACATGGCTCAGCCAAAAACAATGCCAAGGGCCTTGCACATCTTCCGGTTGAAGGCTGGCGGGGTTCTCTTATGGCATATTTTTCGGGTGATGGGTTTGTTGGGGAGGTATGTAACATGTTTTTTTGCATCACAAGTTCATACGTATTGCATGCATCTATGCATGGTGTATATATATTTATAGATATATACATTTATTTTCAAAAGGATAGGTATATTTATACGGCGTATGTGTGTATATATATATATATTTGTTTATTTATTTGTTTATAAATCTGCATTTATTTGCATACACATATTTCTTCATTTATTATGTACACACATACACCAGGGAGCCGTTACGAACCACTTGAACGAAGAGTGAATGTCGCGGTGTGTCCGCTGGAAAGGGTTGCCTGAATGAATTGCTTCCAGTTGAGACCTTCACCCAGTGGAAGCCATTGTTTTACGAAGTGTTTATAGTAAGCAGCTGTTTATGATAGGCCGCTGGTTTATCTGTTGAGTCCAAATAGATTTTAGTTGGATGGAACTAGAATTGATTATCAACTTTGCTGTTTGAGTCCTATGTGATGATCAGTTTTAGTTTCACCCAAGCCGTGAGTGAAATGGCTGCTACCTTGGCGAACCATCATGGAAACTTGGCTAACACATGTGTGGCGCATGTGGCATTGCTTTTGAATAACAAGTGCGTAGACTGGATAGTAGTAGTAGTAGTAGTAGAAGTAGTAGTAGTAGTAGTAGTAGCAGTAGGAGTAGTAGTAGTAGTAGTAGTAG
>VSDK01010616.1:532902-560508 GCA_009767595.1 Symbiodinium kawagutii | reverse complement strand
GTAGTGGTAGTGGTAGTGGTAGTGGTAGTGGTAGTGGTAGTGGTAGTGGTAGTGGTAGTGGTAGTAGTAGCAGCAGTAGTAGCATCCCATATATAGATATAAACCATTTGCACGAACAAACAAAACAGTTCTGGGCTTTCCCCTATCATAATGGAAACCGCCCATTTAATGCTTGTTATATCGCATCTGCTCAAGCCTAGAAGTGGTCGCTTCTCCGGAACACTGCCCTAGGACAATTCCTTGCAGAAGGTCATCGCAGCACATGAACGTCCCATCTCTGCAATTTGCTGGTGTCCAGAGGAGAGCAAACGGATCTCTGAGCCCTGAATGTGTCACTGTCCCAATTGGTTCAACAGATCCAATATGAATATAAAGGGTATATGAATGCTAGTAGTTCATGAAGGGACATATATAAGTTAAATGTTTTATCATTCGGTCCATCCCACTCAATGAAAACATCCAGAGTCCATATCAGATGTTTTATCACTCAAATGGTGCAACTCCTCGGATTTGAGAAATCAATACACCCTTTATTTATGAACAAAATCAGATTCTCAGCTACAATCCAGCGGTTCTAGGGCAACATGAAGCAGGCTGTCCACCACGATATGTATGGCCTGTTGTTGGAATCACTTTGTCGAGATGCCACAAAGTGGTGACCAAGGCGGGAATGCCACAACGGTTATCACACATTTGCGAACCAACAATCGCGCAGAAAATTGCGTTCCAGGTCTTCTGCCGACAATCTACCTGCACGTTTCGTTGTTTCAAGGTATGCCAGTTGGGAATTAATCAGAGATAAGTCAACGATCCTTCATATTCAGGTCGTGGAGTGGAGCAAGTGACTTCAACAGAATCCTCCTTTGTTCAACACATGGATCTCCGAGAATTTGGAAACGCTCCACATTTCTTGAAGCGCTGCCGTTGGACACTGTGGCAGGATCCGCAACTTATGGCGTGAGCCTTCCCTGTTTTGAACAGCAGCTGTATAGCAGTCGGAGGATGGGTTGACGTTGGTTGATGTTGGCGGGACGGCTGATGTTCGTTGATTGATGTGGGTTGGTTGGACGCTGGGTTGGATGGTTGATGATTCATTGATGATGGTTGATGTATGTCGACGTGAGTTGGTTGATTTTTTTGACTGATGTTGTAGGGGCTCAATCCTCATTATGGCAATGTTTCTGACCTGCAAATTCCCCGGCAACATCCTGGACACTGATCAGTTAGCTTGTTGCAATGCCAAACAACGGCTGTGGGTCGAGGGCCGCTCTGGCTGGGATGTGAACTTTTACTGCACATTGGGTTGGGTAACCTGGGTATTGCCCAACAGCCAAAACATCATTACAATTTCGCATATGAACAAATAGCAAGGCCGTTGAAACAACTGGATTGCCTGCCTTGTGTGTGAGAAATCAGCAAGCGCTGCCTGCCAGTTTCCCATTTCACGTTAAAATCGTCGTGTTGTGTGACAGGTCCTGCTCCATCGGCATGCGGATGGCCATTTGGGACATCGAGAACGAGGAGGAAAAAATCGCCTTGAAGGTGCCTCGGAGGGGGGATGCGCCATATCCAACGGTCCATCGTGGGTGGTATCTCCAATGGGAGCAGCCCAAAGATATGCAGTTTGTGCATTGAAAACATGCATGTTTGGTTGGTATCCACGTTCCTAGACAGAGTGATTCCTGTTGGGGTGGAGGGTTGGCAGCGGAAGCGGGAAGTTGGTGAGTGTTGCGAAAGTTGAAGTAGAACAATGTGTATTTGTTGGGATGTTCCCCTACCCAGCATGATGTTTTGTTGGTATTGATCCATGTAACTCTATTTTGTAGGTTCCCCGTTTTTGTCCCGTCTTTCGAACGATGGCCCATTGCCTGTTTTGCAATTTGTAGTCAATGGATGTTGCTTTCCTAAGCAAGGTAGCTCTTGGTTTGGAAATCATGGTTGGAAAGCGAATCTGAATAATTCAACGGAAAAGAAACACTGGCATAGTTCCACCTAGGTATGTTCAGGAAGAAGGACTTCACAGTTCCTTCATATAGAACATAGGGCGGCTTCAACTTGTCGTCACCACTCAGATTTCAACATTGGTTTACCGTTATCAATGATGGCAGTACATGGGTTTATTGTCTATTTATGTGGCATATAGACATGTTAGTAATAGTACATGGCATATACACATCCGTGCTACGTCTTGCCGAGCTCACAACCTATGGCGAAGCTCACAGGTAAGCGAAGTTCCCAGCCTCATGGACTGGGCCTTTGCCATGGAGAAGGTTGGACCCTGGTGGATACCTTGGTGGATTGTTGAAGAATTGATGATGAAGGCGAGTGATTCAATGGATCTAATTGATGATACCAACCAACCACTGGGGGAATAGCCATTACTACTTGTTAAAAGTAGGGGATACTGACCAAATTTTACTGATTACCCTCTGGTAAACTAACATGGCAATTGAAAATCCGCCAAGCATGGATGATTTGCCAGGGCGTTCCCACAAGATGCTGGATTTTCCATTGCGATGTTAGGTTACCAAAGGGTAACTTAAAGAAACAAAGCCAATCCAAGTATTGGACTCATAAAAATATGCTTAAGTAAATTAAGTATTTGCTGTGTTATCACGTGTAGATAAGAGGGGCTATCAAACAATTTTGTTGATAAGTCCGCTAATAAATATGGAATACACTTGGGTTCAAGATAAGATACATCTCCATCGGATGTATATATCTAACATTATCTAACCATGATCCATTTGCAGCGGGAAAGCACCACTTCTGTGGATTCAGGCTCTGGACAACGTAGCTCTACCAACATACTTTGGTTCTAGCAACGTTGCGTGGCTCTGGACACATACACAAACACATAATTCACTTGAACACTAAGTTTTTGAAAGGACCATTCCCATAATAATTATGTTCGAGTCCAATCAAGATACATGGCATCCTTAGCAATTCTTCTATCCTGAGCTGCGGATAGACATGGGAACCTATGGAGGAGTAACGGAAATGCCAAACCGTAGCAACCAGGCAGATCGATTCACTGGGTGCTCGAGTTGTAATTTCACATTTTCTGCAGACCTTTTCTGAATGTTCATACTTTAATTCACACGCTTGTGTGTACTAGCCATGATTAGCCTATCTAGTACCGTAATTAGGTGTCAAAGTTATGTGTCTATGTACGCTTGTTTCTATCAATAAAGGTATCCATGTGCATTTGATAATGCAAGATCCTGAATTGGACAATATACCACGTGAAGCATGAGCTTCCTCAACACCTAGAATTCCCTGCAAGATCTGCGAGTGAGCAATTTGTTTGCAAATGATGTTGTTGATGACGTTTATAAGCTTTGAAGCAATGGTAGAATCAAACGGAAAAAACGGCACATTGAAAATGATCGCAGTAGAAACCCTGCCGACAGTTCATTTCACAGCTTTCACAGCTACTGTATTAGTACAATAAGATGTTGGTCAGAGTGCTGTGGCACACAATGTCTGGTATATGAGATGATGTGGACTCTGCCCAGGAAACAACTTAGTTCTGCTCATTGTGTCAGGGCAGATATACCACCCCAAGGTTATTGTCTTTCATTTTGATGATGTCACCCGTCATCAGTTTGAAAAATCAACTGGTGCAAAAACCACAGTGTGAAGAAACAACTCATTTCATGACCGTATTGAAAGCAAGACTGGCCAAACTTGACCATAGGTTCTGCACGAACGTGTAATATACCATGCTTTTCGGATAGCTATTTGCTTTCTGAAAGCCATCCAAGTGGATATTCAATGTTTGATTGAGATTATCGCGGTATTAGTATGAATTGAATGCTTGATATGATATTGACAGGCATCTCCGACCATTCAAGGGATGTTGATGCCTGGAAAGGTGGAGCCACCAGGTTTGTTTTGGGTTGGAATGTCATGGCTCAACATTCGCCACGCAGTCCCCGCCGCACAGATTGCTGTGGCCACTGCGAATGGCAGTATCCTCTTCTGGGACTACAAGGCAGTCGTTCCATGGCCAGTGATGTTTTGGACGCTAGGTGCCTCATCCATCGCACCATATTTGGGCAGAGTGCAGCAAGTTCCTTTCGTACTTCTCCATGAATTTGTGCTCTATGGTTTTGAAACCATCACGCCACAGAAGTGTTTTTGTCCTTGGCAATCATACATCGACACCAAAATCATGTCCATATACCCTGAAGAAAGGTCTATTCCAAGATGGCCGAATGATGTCATTGGTCATGATTAATAGCATTTCTATACTATTCTCTTATACCTATTGAAATAGAAATATATCGAATAATTTTTATATTAATATAATTATATATTTTTGCATTTGTTTTATTTATTTATTTTTACATATTATATACTATGTTTTGTATGTTTTGAATAAATAAATAAATATATATAAATATGATTATATATATATATAAACAATATGTATATGCATATATCTATATCCAACGGTTGACCACCATTTCCATCCATCGCAGCTTTGCACATCCCATGGCCGCTCTTCGGTGGCGCAAGCGCCAGGCCAACAAGACCAGCCGAGCCTTTTCGGTGCCGGAGAACAGCTGCAAGGCACAGCTACACAGCGCCCCAATGTGTTGGGTAAGCAGCGGCTACAGGTGCCCTAGGGAGGGTGAAACAGATGTAATACATGTTTGAAAAAATGCAGGTGAACAGTGAACACATAACAATAGCTACCAGAGCAAGCTACAACATAGCAATACAAAGCTACAACAATATATACAAGCTACAACATAGCAAAATACAAATCCAGATGCTGAAAATCATCTTATGACAAAAGCCGCTTCAGGTGCCCGACGTAACATAGCAGATGTTGCCGATGCACTGTGCAGCTCTGAACGGTTCTTTGGTGGACCATTTTAGAAATACCTGTCATGAAAGTTGCATATTCCAGGATCTCAGTGAAGCAAACACAACTGTTGTCATAGCCCATTTTTGGTGGTTTCTTTTGTTGATACTGCTGTTGTTGTTGCTGCTGTTGTTGTTGTTGCTGCTGTTGCTGTTGTTGCTGTTGTTGCTGTTGTTGCTGTTGTTGCTGTTGTTGTTGTTGTTGGTGGTGGTGGTGGTGGTGGTGGTGTGGTGTTTGTGGCTGTTATTGGCAGGGTCAAGTATTGTCAACAAGGTTGCCTACCGCACCAGCACTGGAAGTCCCCTGTTTGTGCCTGACACTGAGTCACTTGAGTAAATTTCCAGGGCCAAAGTCGGTCACTCCATGAAGCCCATGCACAATTCCTCTACGTTTATCATCGCTGCGGCAATTCGTTGATAGATGCGGATCCATTTAACATCGTGGAGATGAACACACAAAATTACTTGAGTTGACCTATGGATGAAATCCTGAGTTTAGACTATACTGATCTTCATTGTGTGATTTTGTGTGTTGTGTTTCCAGGAGGCTGAGCGAATTTCAGCGGAAAGCTCCACCACTACTCCGCACACTGGCACAGCGTCAGGTGTTGAGATTTCATCCTCGAAACGCACAGAAATTATTGTCGGGGCCCCATGGCACCTCGCACTGGGATATTGTCGATGTACTGGAGCCGTGCGCAAATGAGCCGTAACCATCAGTATACACAATGAAGATAATAAGCAGTACTTGCAGCGGGCGGCTATAGCATTAACGGATGCATTTATTGTGTTTTAACAGTTGCATTGCACTTCACAGGAATGCAATCATGAGAATATTGATGAACATTGCCATCACCGCAATCAATAGTATCAGTGTTGACAGCACATTTGTTTGTTGATAGGCACTGCATGTGATAAAATGTGGAAATTCTATCCATGTTGTTTTGTACATTCATACTCTAATCTGAGCATATGTTTTATACCTATACGGGCCTATACGTGATGCAGTGTCCCTGGACACCTATCATGTTTTCGAGACTACAGATGTTGATGTGGATAGATTCTGTGTTGGTCATCTCACTGCTTGGACGACCGTCCCAGCGGTTTTTGAACCCCAGATACCCCCAGTTTTGAACAAGGTGACCTGCGTCCAATGCTTAAGGGGTCCTTGGTTGTTGGCGGAAGCGTTTTGCCGGCACTGTCTATAAGAACACCATCTTACCAGAGTGGATTAGTGCGGTTTTTCAGTTCCTCAAGTTGATTAACCACAAAATATTGGACCTTGATGGTTGATGATTGATTTCATCACACCCGTAGGGATCGGTTTTCCCAGGATGTAATGCCCTTTAAAGCATCAGCAACTTGTTTTTTCATGAATTATCATTTTCACTAATTACAGTATATAATATAATAATCATGAATCCAAACATTCTTAATTTTTCATGACGGGGTGGTTCAACCACCAACCAGTTCTGAGCTACGCCTACTTCAGCCATGATCAGACCCCTTCCTGCGGGGCCAGGTGCGGTCTGGACGATGGCTCTTTGACCGTGCAGCTTGGTGGAGCGATCAGGGTGGTGCGTCAACAAAAGGATTGACGCCACCAAGCGGCAAATGCATCGATCAGTACAGCAATACATTCACATGTCAAAATGTAAACACTTTAATTAAACAACATTCCTTGTTTAGAAATTTAACATGAAAATACTTAAGATGATTTTGTTGAGTAAACTGTGGTTCATTTGTTTGAGCCAGGATGTTGATGCAGGTCACTGGAACAGCAGTTTGAACAATATTTTGTAAGTCACTCTTCTGTGGTTCAAATAGTCAACCAATTTGGAAAGCTATTGAGCAATAGCTACAAGCTATGGAAACGCCGTTCCCAGGACGTTTGGATACCTTTGGACAAATCAACATGGCTGCCTTCCACTGGGTGAGATCAGGATCATATAGAACGTGTACAATAAAAAATCTACCGGTCTGATCCCGTTTGTGTTTGTGTGCGCGTGTCGTTCAATAGCAGTCCAAGATGTTTGGGAAGCTCATGAACTGTTCCTGAGGAAACGATGTGTTTGGGAGTCCAATTGTTGAATCTGAACCAAGCATTTGGAAACTGCACATTCCTGGGTAGGCACAGGAGAAACAGCCTATTTTTCATTGCAATCTTGCAATCTTGCAATCTTGCGCTCGCCGGAGAGAGATTGGAATCTCAGCCAGTGACATCTCAGGCACCGCGCCGAGGTACAATAGTCAGCAACAAAAGAAGGTGCACATCGTCGGAAAGGTGGGCAGCTTTCGACCAGTTCAGTCGCAGAACCTCCTTATGGGTCGGATGGTTGGGTGCTCCCCACGGTCGGGCTCGCGTTGATCAGAAATACAAGTTTCCGATAACACGACATTGGACTTTGATGGATCTTCGATGTTTGCTAGAGGTAGAATACCATGCCCAGATACTCCATGTATGGTTTGGCTTTCAGCAGGGACCCAAGAATTGCTTGTTCACATTTCGTGCATAAAATCTGAGTATGTACAGCATCGTGAACATTTTGTGTATGATGTTTTGATATGTCACTTCAGCGTATCACAGGCACATGCAGTCTTGTCCCTCATCCAGTGGTAAAGGGCTGTCCTGGATAATATGGTCAAGCCAGGCGCTTGGAATAAATATCAACGTCATGCACGCTCTTGTTTTTGCTCTCTCTGATCATATCTGGAGAGGCCAACACATCGAATGCGCGATTGTCTACCGCGCAACGATCCTAATGATGATAGTCGATTATATGGCTACAAGGTGGACTTCCAGCAGTTAGAAGCTCCAACTCCTGGTAGTTCGCCGTTCGCCCTAGTTAAGCTAGTTCGACACCAACTTTTAAGTGGTTGGCGGCCCATCTTGTAATAAAGGTTGACCATGGTTGGATCTGACCATGCAATCTTCGATGCTGCTGTCCTTGCGTACGCCAGTCAAAGACTTCCAAAGACGCAGTCACTGATGCACAGTCCGGGACCCTGATGCGTGGAAGGCATGTGGTGGTTGGGGTGATGGTGACGGTGGTGGTTGCCCAAGGGTACGATCACGGCATTTACTGTCGGCACTACCCCGGGGCTTGACAGTACTTCGAAAGGTGATGGGCTGTTTGGATTCTTTGATCGGTGCCTTTCCAATGGTCGTTGTCGTCATCACCAGCTGATCAATGCAATGATGTGCAGCATGGGAGTCAGGGACACTGATAAAAAACACCAGCTGTTTCATGATTTTCTGCGAGTTAGATAGTAGGGAGTTTGTCCCCGTGGCAAATTGAAGTCCCTGGATTCGAATCAGTTTAGTCCTTTGTCAACAGGTTCTTCGCATCGCATGGCTGTGTTTGTCGAATCGTGAGGTTTTTTCCCAGCCGCAAGAATAGGTAGTTGAAATTGAACACAATTCATTGTTGGTGTAAACCATTTGTGGACACTACCCATTTTAATTCCTAGCTTGCAGTTTTCACCTTTTTTCCCCCTAGTGTGGGCAACGCTTGGTTGGTTGACATATGTTTCACATCGGGGTACCGCCAAGCAGATCTGACTTGCCTCACTTGTCGCCGGAGGAGATTGGTTCCCACCTCGTCCTGGTCGATCCCGTCCCCACCTCCATAAATGTAAGCGACCGTTTGCAGTGTCCATCATTTATGGATGCTATGGGTGCGTGTTTTTTATCGATGCTATGGTTATAGTTTATAGGTATATGGTATATCGCATTCTGTGGGTGCCTGTTTGTTTTGCTGTGATCAACAATTGTCAATAATCAAGTGGCCGCAAGCACTTGTCTTAGAGCCCGCGCTCTCAAAGCAGCAACTCCTAAACAAGACCGTATCACACATGGTAAGTGAGCAGTTTGCCAAAACCACTGTGTGGTCACTACGCTAATACTCGTACATGTTAATACCAGAATCGCAGCTATCGTTTGTACCGTTTTTATCTACAGTACTAATTTATGTTTAACACATCAAATTTTGAGCTCAGGAGATCTTAGCAGTATGATACGATTAACCATGGCTACCTCATCTATCTCGGTTGCATCCCTCAATCCTTGCAGAAAATTTCTGTTCGCTCAGGTGGGACCCCCTGTCGGAGGATTACCTTTTGGTCTCTTTTGCTGCACCTTGGCAACTGACATGCAGTGGTATGGCAAGCGCTACATTGGTCAAAGGCTCACGGGTCAAAGCTGGTGCCCCTTATGAACATCTCAAAAATTGGTATTGACCTAATAAGTGGATGGTGTGCCTACACGAAAAAAAGACACTGTTTGTGAACGTTGTCCACTTGTTGTGATCTTGGCATCGTATTGATTTACTTTACCACTTGCTCTGTCCGCATCCTCATGCACGGTTGCTATCCTGGTATGTGATTCCACTCAGCAGCTCAGCTTGGGGAAGCGGTGGCCTTGTTAAATGCAGAGAATCTCCAAACACTTTAGCTGTTGCCGGCGGCGTTCACCAGGATGGTTCGCTGACACTTTTTGACATTTCCAGACAAGCAGAGGCGGCTTTGCCGTCATGTCACAGACGGGTTGTCGCTTTGATTTGTCCGGGCAATGAGCAATTCTGCAGGAATTCGGGATGATTTTAGATGTTTTCAGATGATTTCTCAATCAAAGTAGTGATTTCCCATTGCCAAATTGCCTGAGAGAACACACTCTCTACGAATGGTGTAATCTAATTACACTCCTTGAATTTCCTTAACCTCTTTTCAATTTCCATGCGAAAGCTATCCGTTTTAGGGCTTGAAGCTTATGTACTGTGAATTCATGGACAGAAACAGCCCTAGTTGATCAACTGCAATCAATTTGCACTGACAAGGCCATGGTTGGCTTTGCCAGCAGGGGATTCCAGGCCATGGTGAATCTTTCCAGAGCGGACATCACATGATTCACATTGACGCAACTCAGTGACATCCAGTTGTTTGTTTTCCCTGCAAGTCGGGTATGGGCAGCTTATTTGCTACAAACTATGTCAGAAGGCCTTGTCAACTACCAAGAAGGTGTTGGCTTCTTGGTTCACCCAATCCTTTTGCATGCCCTGTTGGAGATATATCATGTCGACGGCTAGCAAGGATAGGATTTGACTCTCTGCCAATCTTAGAAGGGTGGCACCTCCCTGTATACAACCAGCGGTTTCCTGTACAGTGCAGTGTGAACCTGCAAACCGATCTGGTTGTCTATGATTTGAGTGATGGCTTTGCTTCTGAAACTCACTTGGAACATGTCCAGTGACAGGATGGCCAAGGGGCCAAGGGCTTTCGCAACGTAGCACAGGAGTCAGCTTCATAGCTATTAGTATCCATTCAGCAGGTGCCAAGTCCATCGATATGATGCAAGTACCAGCTAGGCTACAGAAATGTGTTGCTCCAAGCCCCCAGGTTCAGAAGTCAGACTGCTCATCCGAGGGGAGGGTACCCCCAATGGCGCATCACTTCCCTGTGCCACGCCAGTTGCACAGCTTCGACAAGCAAGCGCAAGCGATTCGGAGTTTAGCCTGGGTCTGGGGCGCCAGAAGAAGCGCAATTGGGCCTGTGCCTTTGTTTACAGGTTTGGGAGATCCATAGGCCACCACCAGCTCCAGAAAGTTCACATAGGTCGCCATTTAGCGTCAAATATGGGTAGATTGGGTAGGTCATGGTACTTGATGAGCAAATATGACGGGAAAGTCTACCATGTATGATGGATGTGATGTAAGTATAGTATAGATACGCTCCTATGGAAGCAACCTATCGCTACAATAGAGCAATGTAGGAACCCTAGGCGACATGGGATGCGAGACACTGTATCAAAGGTGCCTCAATATGCTGCTTATGAGTTCACATGACAAAATGAGCATTTAACTCCCTGGAATCATACGCCAGGATTTCACGAAACAAACGGGGCATCTTGTTGCTATGCACATAATATTTTCTAGCCAGGATTAGCCGGATGCGTATCCAGATATACAAACTATTTGTTAGATATTTGGGCATCACAACCTGGAACCAAATCCAATTACGGAATACAAGAACCTCCAATTCCTGGTCTTATTGTTGGTTATTAGATGTTATTAGTGGTTATTAATTGCCTCCAATAACTTATTATCTTCTGTTGAGTACTACAATCCCTATAAAACCATTGAAAGCACCAACTAGCCCAGTGTAATCAATTTGGTGGAACTCAAACAGCTAGTTTCAAACAGCCTTGACACTTTGGGCACCATCGGGCACTTGGCCGAGCGCCATGTCAACCCAGACGGCCATCGGCCCTTCGCAGGGCGCACCAAAGACATGACAGCCCATAGGCTGTCATGGGTGAATGTGATCCAACCATGAGATCTTGAGTAGCCATGATCCAAAGAATAGTCTTTACATTGTAAAGCCAAGGAATGGGAACCACCAGGACCAATCCATTTCAATTGCATTTCTTGGTGCTGATCTATGTCATAAATCAATCCTTGTTGATCAACATGATTATGATTCATTGTGATGACCAACCAAGGTTGAATACCCAATCAAAAAGCAACCACAAATATGAAATTACAGCCATTTATGATCAACTTACCAACATCAGCCAAACTTAACCAATCAATATAACAAGTGTTTTACTGACCAACCAACGATTGGCCAATGGATTTAACATTATAGTCAGTATAGTGATTGGTCAGCTAGTCACGATAACCAAACTGACCACTATAACCAACGATCGATTGTTTTCCCAACTAACCATTGGTTAAGAATACCCGACCAACCCATATGGGTGTTTCTCAAAATAGGGGACCCCCCAATCATCCTTTATATTAGCCAGTTATAATAAGAAAGCACCCTTTTTGGGGTCCCCTATTCTAGGAAACCACCATATGGTGACCTGAGACTTCACCCATGGACGAATCTCTCCACTGGAAGGCCAAAGCTCAGCCTGGGAACTTCGTGTCTGCCACTGACCGCGTTGGCGTTCGGCGCTCAGGATCAGTCCGGCAACGGAGAGAACGTTGCGCTGAGTCGAATGGTACCCTCAAAGCTTAAGCAACCATTAAGCATCATTATTCAAGCAACCAGTATTAACAAGGGTAAGCATCAATAGTTAATCGTTGATGGTACCTAAAACTAATGATCAAGCTTAATAGTAATTGCTTGATGGTGGTCAATTCAAAGCTTGATCATGCTTGATGAAGATATCACCATGGTACTATGGTTAAAAAATGGTACTTCAGTGGTTGATGGTTAATGATGCTTGAGCAATACTTGGAGGTGCGATGTCCACTGCTGGCAACTGGTAACTTACCATGGTTGGTTCGGGGTTACTGTAGTTCAGCCACCAGCTAATTATAGGGTAAGCATAAGCATGTTTTCGTCCAGGGAAACTAACCCCAGCTGCGCATCCAAGTAGTTACTTATTTTTGGGGCAGCTTTGGAACAACTGGAAAAAGGTAGAAGAAGGCAGCTGAATCATGAATACACTGGTGTACGTTGCCCAAACTACCCATGCTTGCGGCTATGAAGCAGCACGAGTTTTTGTTAGGGCGCATTGGTTTGTTTGAAAAATTGTAATTCTATGCAATTCTGCTAAGGGACATTCTGCTCCCGGGGCATATTGGTTTGGTCTAAAAATTCTTCCGATTAAGACGCTGAGTCGGAACATTCCAAAAATCCTCGGATCCGATCTGCATTGGAATGGCTCGGATCTGCAGCGCCAGTGATTGGAAGCATGTGGCCATCTGCGTCATGGCTCGCTGATGTTGGCCGAGCAGTGACTGGATCCCATGGGGCGGCCATCTCCCCGCCTTGACCACTCTTAGATCTAGGCAGAAGTGGTGGTTTCTCAGAATAGGGGGACCCACCAATCATCCATTAATAGTCATTTAAAGCAATGAACCTTATTTTGAGAAACAACCAACTTTGGCAGTATAGCAATCTTAGACTTGCTATGTCTTGTTGACTTGATGATGTATATTGTCTAGATCAAGTGTATCCATAGTACATTACTAGATGCATCAATGATACGTGCCTAACAACCATGATTCTTCGCAACGGGTGCCAGTCTTATAGGGCACCAAATTGCTGTCGATGTGTGATGTCCCGCTATATGTTCACCCTAACCAAGTGCTGAACCAATGGCTCATCATTCACCGCTGACTAAGCATGGCTCAGCCACCAATCTCCTGCCCTGATGAACGCCCGAGCGGCGGCGCTCTCAGTTGTTGAAGCTGTGGAATGTGTCTCAAAGAGCACCTTTGGGACAGATCAAGGCACGGGTTCCGGAGCCGAAGGGGAACATCCAAGAGATAGCTACGCTGCTGTTTCTTGGTTGGCCTTGTCGTTTTCCGACATGGCTTTGACATTATCTTGATTCATCTTGTATATATTATATATGTATATATCTATGACATCGATGTTTGTTAAGATATGGAATATATTGGAATATTACATGCTGCTTGTATTATACACACATACGTAGTGGTTTGGGCGTTACTGGAAGTTGCTGAGTGATGCAAATTCATGTAGCTGGACGTGCTGACAAAAACCAAGTTTGAAGGGATAACGCCTCGTTTCGCATGGTCGGATGCAACATTCCCCAGGCATCATTCCTGACGGTGGATCAATGTTGTCCTTGAATGGCTGGGTCAACCAGCGCTTTGTGTGCGATCACCTGCAGGTGCAGATTCTAAGTTTTACAGCGTAGTCTGGATCTATGGGAGTACCTAAGCTAGTTATCAACTATAGAATCATCAAGCCAGTCATGAATGTTCATTTAGGTTCCACAAAAGAATCCCCAAGCCATTTTGTCAGTCAACAAGCGAAACTCGAAATTTTGGATTACACGTTTTGTGGATCACCCAGATGGGGCATCCCAACTTCACTCAGATCCGCGATGTTTTTCCGTGCAAAACATTGGTTGTGAGTACAAAGCACACCCAAAAGGGCAGCCAAATACAAGCACCAGTGGGGAGAGCAGATCTTAGTCTGGTGAAACTGGTACCTATTTTGATCATGCTTTTGATGTTCCTGAGAAAAGATTGGGAGTCGACTGATCTCACAACCACGTTGATCTTCATGTTCAATGCTAGCGAATCCCAGCATGTCCACCCAAGCACAGCTTTGTGGATGGATCACAGCTTTTTGGTTTTCTTCATTGTTCATTATTGTTCATCAGGGGTAATGGATAAGCCACAAGTTACCATAGCTGCTGGTGATTCACCAACTTGAGTATAATGTTACACCATCATTTAGCTGTGCATGTATATGTGTTTGTTTTCCATTTTACACATATAGATTTTATATATATATATATATATGTATACATACATGATATGTTGTTCATACATGGAAAAAACAGCTTGTAGTGACTTTGACTGTTGACAAAACAGATGAGACAAGTAAGCTCAACTAAGTTCATTTATGTACCATCATAGACCCACTGGACCTCAGCGTGTTGTGAAACCATCAACGCATGATCATCAACCGTCAGCCCTATGGGTATTTCTCCAGTCATAGGGGTACCCCTAAATCATCCAGCTTATCAACCATTGAGAGTAATTATGATTTTGTTATATTTTGTTCATCCTCCATTAATCAATTTATAGCCATAAATTTGAACCACACTCCAACCATATCAAGCAGGGGTCCCCCTGCTGGGTTGAACCCCCCCACCATCCACAACTTTGAGGTCCCCCCTATGCCTGGCTGGGTACCCCCATCCACCTTGACGTCCATCAGCTGCGCCAGGTGGGAAACACCGGGGTTTTGTGCGTCAAGGCGTGCGCAGCGACCATTGGTGCGATGCACCGTGGGGCGATTCACCCTGGGTACGTTCATCGTTGGTCAGGCAGATATGGCAGATTTAGTTTGAATTGGTTATGTGAGCGGTGGACTTTATTTATTGTTCGTTGCAATTACAAAGATTTTCGGGAAGTTCCTGACTCGTTTTCCAGTCCCGTGCTAGTTTTTACAAATAGACTCGTTTTCCAAAGGCGCAGTTTCCTTTACTTTATAAACGTTACACGTTACTATAAATGCCTAACTCGTTCTCGGGAAGTTCCTGGCTCCTTTTACATGCAAATTCTGTATATTTCTGCAATTCCCACTTCCGCCCGAATATTAAACTATTCATACAAAAATAAAAGCTATTGCTCATATGTGTTTGAAATTGTTCGTATTAAACATATATTTGTTTAAACAATCTTTGTTGGTATTGTTTGATTTGGTTTAATGATTGGTTTACATGTTTTGATATAGATATGTTGGTTGAATTTTTAATATGATTTATAGTTCGGTGAACCAAAATGTTGATTTATATTGCTGACTTATATCCTGGGGCAGGTGAACATTCTTGGTTTCGTCCTTGGTTTGTGGTGTATGTTGCCGGTAATGTGGACATGTTGTATTTCTGGTATGTTCATGAGCTGCATTTCTCAGGACTGTTTTAATGCCACAGCCACGCCACCCAAAATATTTTGCTGGGGAACTCATCGTCCAGATTAGCCGATCCAAATCCCAGCTTTTTGACAATGATCGTAGAGATCTTTTGTGCTAGTTTATCCGGGATAATGAGCCTTTTCGCGCAAATGTACTTCACTTTGTGCACATGTTGAGTGCAGTGAATAGTTTGCATAGACAAAAACATGTATTTCTCCACCAGTACATAGACTTTATACAGACATGTGGCTCATCCATAGCAAATCGACCAGTGTCAGAGGAGAACACCAGCATTTTCACCACCTTACGGGTGAATCTTAATATGTTCAATGTGCTTCACTTCTTGGTGACTCATTATTTGCCTCGCTTCTGGAGATTTGTTGGTTTTCAGACCTCATGAACTACAGTCCTTGGCTAGGTCTCTCAACCCTGCTACTATGATTTTTGATATGAACGATAATCACCCATCATCACCCATTCCTTTCAGAACCCGATTTTACAGCTGATGAGCTTGCGACATCAGCAACTTCCAGGGATGTACCGTTGTGAAACAATGCGAGCCATGGAAGGAGATTTTCTATCCCTCATAGTATTATTTGCTATCCCCATTTATCACTAGTTATTTGCGAGAAACTCGTTTTTGTTTGACTGCATGTTGCATATTTTTTGCATCGGCGGAGTATATAGATCAAGAAATGCCTCAACACGTCAAAGATTCACATGTGCAGCTTTGCCTGATCTTGCAATGCTTAACCTACGGCATCCATTGACAAGGAGAGCATTGTTTACTTTTTCGTTGGTCATTTTTGTTGTTGCTTGATTCGATGGTATGGTTCCTGGCTATACTAAGTACAATTAGACTCTTGTAATCCATGAATGCGGGACCGCGGTATCGTTCAAGCAGCAGATCAGTTGCTGGCTGTTTTAATGACCTCATTTGCCATGGGACACACCCACGGCGTTTTTTGAGTTGCCCGGCCAGGCAGTACCCAGCGAGCCAAATTGGTTTGTGCTCTCGTTGGGGAGACCCAGGGCAAACGTGGCACCTTGGTGAATGGTGAACCGCCATGACGGCTGTATACGGCTGTGGTGGTTAGGATTGTTTGCAACATGGCGCTTCACCATTTTACTCACAGCGAGAAGCCTGCAGACCCAAATGGCACCAACTATCATGTGCCTGTGGAGGGATTATTTGAATGCATTATGCAAGTACTTTATGTTTTGCCCCAAGTGACACATTCTTTTTGGTGTTTTTGTTCTTGTTTCGAGTTGCGTATTTTATTTTTACATACTGGCACTTGTTGCTCGTGAGTGTCTCAGCAGCACGATTGGGCAGAAGACCTGCAAAAATCCTACTGTTGGGTAGACTGCATGGACTCTGCTCCCAGTAGACATTTGGCTTATCAAGACGTGAAAGGATTATCATGAGCCATCCAAGGAGTGGTGATTAGTGAATGGATGGGGACCCCTCCATCAGTTTGACAGGCATTCTCCCTCAGAGAAGAATCTTGTTGAACATGTAGAAGTGATGTGTTGAACATGTAGAAGTTGTTAAACACGTAGAATTGATCCCGCATCAATAACCATCACCATCTTTAGGATTGTTAAAGCACGGTTTCGGATAGATTTTATCATCAACCCAGCGAGCAACATTCAGGCCGACATGAATTATTAACCATCATGAACCTCTATATTATGTTATTATGTAATTATGGTGATAATAGTGAACATAATGATTTGCTATGTTAATCAAACAATATAACTATTCAACCACTATGAATTATCAAGCAATCACTCTGCTATTAATTTGGTTGCTCTCTGGAACTTCCGCTGGGACTTCCGACCTCACTGAGGTTTAAGAACAGCGCGGTGGGAGTTTGCGATATCGCATCACGCACCATGCGTGACTGGGCAGCTGATGAGTTCAGGGGAGGGGTGGCCAGTGGCAACTTGGAAAATGGGTGTGTTTCTAAAACCATTTGGCTGTAGGTCAATATGCCAATTATGAAGGATAATAACCTGTAATAATTATAGGGAAAACAAGGGTTAGTGATGGGGAACCAGGGGTACGGGGTTTTGACCCACAGCCATTTGCAACCCCCAAAAAATGGTTTGTTTGTATATGTCGTTTTTTTACTATAAATATATTTATAAAATCAAAATTTTAAGAAACTACCCTGCCCCAAACAAAGCTTGAGCCTTGCCAAGCACACGATGCCTGAGCTTGTCCCATTGGAAGCCTATACATTTGATCCGGCTCCAAGTGAGTGATGTTGGAGCATCTTGGAGCGGAAACCATGAACCTTTCATGGCGCAGATCCGTGGTGAATCCCCTGAGGCTTCATGTCTGCGCCGGGTCACTCTGTGCGGGATCCCAGGGAGCCAACCCCCTGAGAGACTTCGAGCTGCAGACCTCTGACTTCATCGTATGGCAACGGGTCATTGCCATCGCCAACGGCTATAGCAACTAATGGCGAAGCTGATGCCAGTCATTACCAACATTTACCAACTATCATCAATGGTTGATGACTCATCGCGAAGATGGTCCGTGATGATAGGTGAGAATAGGTGATACCAACCAACCATCCAATCAATGGTCAACCAACGTTTACCAGCTGGTAAATGGTCGTTTAAGCTGGGGATGATGACCAACGAGATAAGAATAGGGGATATACCAACTAGAGCTCGGGCATTCCCAAGATTGACAAACATTTTCTACTTTCATGGCATCGTGAACAACATCCGTTCGGGCCAAAGGGTAATAGATGACATGATTTTGGGAACTGTGTTTTTGGAACATGTGAACATGTAGGTGTGCGCGCCAAAATAGGGTAACCAATAACACACCATAAAACGATCATTTTGCTATGAAACCATTGGTTTTGTGGGTACCACAATTTTGGCGCATACCCATGTAACTTATTGCATGTTGGTTTTGTTTGCATTCACTGCATTGTATATATACGCATGTTAATGTGCAAACATGCCAGAATATGTGCTTAAACAATCAATGATTATGGTTCGAAACTGGATGCATTGCTTTGGGGTCTAGGGCTTATGTTTCTCAAACACAAACTTCATACAAATGAAGCTAACTTTGTTTTTGACCATCATTTGTGGATATGGATATGATACCTGGATATGTGTTTATTTAAAGTGTATATTGGAATGAGGAATCGTCATTGCATAGGTTTGATGAACTGTGTACACACTACTAGAAGGCAAAATGTTGTGCACGTGTAACATCAAAATACTTTGCACATGGACATGGACAATGAAATATGTTAGTTTGAAAATGTGCACATGAAACAGTCAGTGAACTCAAAAACCTGAAGCTAACTTGTAACGCACAAGGTAAAGGAAGGATTTGTATCATTTTGTAAATCCTTTAGCTTCTCAAACAGAAGCAAGTTGGATTATTCAGAATTAAAAGCACATCAAGCTCATGAATCAAATCACAGTCAGCATGACAGGATGAAGGTGCTTCAGGAGGAAGTGTTATGGAATCAATTAGTTCCCTGCATGTTTGGGTATTCCGGAGCAGCAAACTCCATGGCTGATGCTTAGTAGATCTCTTAACAGTTCCTTGACAGAACCTGGGTGGCTTACAGCACCTAAGTGAGTTTTTTCCTGTTTTTGGGATTGGTTTGATTCACCAGAGAACCCACCAGAAATGAAGCTTTTAGCAAGGGATCCGTAAGCCAGCAACTTATTGCACCTCAAATAATACTAGTGGCTGAGACTTTTCGGTGATGGTTGGCCTCACAGATTGGAATCCATGGCTTTGCAGTGCATGATCGCGTTGATGGTGTTGATACGCATGATCTCATTGGTTCCGATGGAGGACCTTCCCAACATAGTCTTGAAATGACGAGGGAGCGTCCTGGCCATGACATTGCTCCCAACTCTTTGCCATACTCCAGTTTTTTGATTGGTCACAGGCAATTCTCGTCTCCATGAAACCAACCATTCGAGGTTTGTCTGATTTCTTGCTCCCTTAGTGTTGTGCATGCTTGGCCACAGATGATTTGTATTTTTTTGAGCTCGAGAATCGAACATTTGCCGAAACTCAGTGGACCCAAATCATTGAATCATCAGGGTCGATGATGTATGTCACCCACATTTGGGAAGGATTCGTTATTCACACGGGCACACACGTCAATCTGCGTTAAATGAGTTACATATTGTTTCATTTGCATCTACAATGGTACGACCCCACCAGCATTCTCACTGGACAACTCGTTCTTGTCCAGGAGACCATATTTGACGTTGCGTTTCATCCGAAGGACAGACCCCCCACTGGAGCAGCATCGATTATCCGCTTCCGTAAGCTCTCTTCTGTGTGTGTTTTTGTTTAAGAACCCATCAGCTGTGAGAGAGACAATCACAAAGTGTAATGTGCTGTAGGAGTGATGTCACGAGTCAAGTATTGCTTGTTTCAGGTGCGAGTTGCCAAGTGTCATGAAGATCATAGCTTGAACAGCCGAGTGCCCATGATTGCATGCCAGTGCATGCCCGTGATTCTGCCAAGGCGTCGAAGTACCCCTTGTCATCGATTGATTGTTTCTTTTGTGTGTTCCTGCAGTTGAAATCAAAACCCAACTGATGGAAACTGTGAAACTGCTTATGGGCATGGATCATGGATTGAGTGCTCTACATTTGTTCGGCTGGCTGCCACTGATGTGATTGATCAAGCTGAGACTAGGGCACCGAAATCTCTGTGTTTGTTTCGTCCGGGCGAGTATGATCGGGTTCCAAATCGCAGAACTGTGAAATCAACAATGAGGCATGTTGTCAGTGTCATGAAGGGAAGTACAGTAGTTATCAGTAGTTGTATTGCGTTCAGCGTATGTTTCAGTACATCACAGCCATACAACCAAAGTTGTTTCAGTAGATTGTTTCTAAAATAGGTGTGTTTCTCAAAATAGGGGTACCCTTAATTAAATCATCCATTAATAGTCATTTATAGTAATAAACCAGCCATTTTTTGGGTCCATGGCTTGAGAAACCACCATTTACGCCACTTACCGTGCCCCCAATTTCGCTGCACCGCAGCACTGGTCCAAAGGTGAAGTCATGATGACGTCGTTGATGGTAATCCCCTTGCCGGGTTGCCATCACCTGGTGGCGGCCACCTTGTGCGACAAGTTTATCTAGAACAAGCACTCATGGTCAGATACAAATACAGTAAATTGATATTTACTCCATTTGAATGCTGAAAGAAGTCCCAAGTAGTACGATTCTTGGGAGGGAAAGGGAGAGGATGTGACATCTCCCCTGAACAGTGGACCAGTTTGATGCATTGACCCAACTGTTGGTGGCATTCTGCTGGTGATTCCACACGAAAAATCACAAATACTCCATGTGTCGCACATTGCGTTATGTACCAAGATTTACCTTTAACTTGACCCAAATGTAGGCAAATCTACCATGCATATTCAGACATATCCATACATCTAGTATCCGTAGTATCTGAGAATGTTAGCATGTGCGCATGTCAATGTGGTGGTTTCTCAAAATAGGGGTACCCCCAAATCATCCATTAGTAGTCATTAATAGTAATAAACCAACCAGTTTTGGGGCTCCCTATTCTGAGAAACCACCATGTCTATAGCCACAAAAAAAGGCACACAGTGTGCAGATTTCAACTGTGCGTACGCCATCATGGACTGCTTTTTTCGAGGTGCCGCTGACCAGCTTCGATGGGTCACAGTTGGGCGGGGTGCTGACATCTTAGAACCAACCATTTTGAATTGGAGAATCAGTTATGATTGGCTTATTAACCATCTTAGAACCAACCATTGGCTAAAAAATTATCAAAATGGCTGGTTCTAAGATGACTGTCAGTTGACAATTGGCTAAAAAACCATGAAGACAACAATGAACAACAGTTGACAGTGCCAAACAAGATCAAATTCAAGGCCAAGTCGCTAGTTATGTTGCAAAGATCCTTCATTTGAAATGGTATGTGGCATGCACTCCGATACTTCTGCAACATGCTTTGGCTGAGTCTTCAGCTGGGTTGTTGCGTGCAATCAATGAAGTGCTGTCCTTTCGCCGGCTCAAGCTTTGCAAGTTCAGTTAACCCACCAGAAGCTAAAGTGAAGATGATTCTGCTCGTGCTCTGAAACAGCATTGTCCTCAGCCTTGCTTCACATGCTTTAGACTGTTCAGACATGCCCTTTTTTCGCATCCTGAAGCTTCCGTGTGTCCTCTGCCGTCTCTGCTGGGCTCATGACGGGAAGCAACGAGTTCTTTTTTACCGTACCGGAGAACAGCGACAAGGGCACAGTCTTCAGGCGCTGAGTTGCGACCGGCATGACTAGCAACTTAGTCACACTTGGTCATAATTTGTTTGGCTATATCATATATCATGTTTGTTTTATTTATGTGTACGTATATATATATATATACACATATATTGGCATTTCCATAATAACAATATATCAATCTTTTTCAACTTGACATATTTGTTTTTCAAATATACTTATATGCTTACCTTTATCATATATGCTTACCAGTACCTAATGATTGAACGATAAATATATCTGAAGGTGTAGCATTTCAGAAAGGGCAACGGCAAGTATTGGTGCCAAGGCTAGGCGCGCAGGGCAGGCGCATAGCACGGCCCCCCATTGCAGACTCCGAAACGTCTCGAGGCGTCTCGAGGCCAGTCGTCATTTTCGTGAAAGTTGCCCATTTCTACAGAAAAATACCAACTAAAATGGCTATGGGTCAATATTAACCACCACTAATTGTGGGTAACAACTAACATGTTCATAGGAAAAACAATGATGAATGATAGAGGAACCAGGGGTACAGGGTTTTGACCCACTGCCAATGTCAAGTAAAAGAAAACCATTGTTTCAGGTGTTGAGCCCGCGGAAATAAGCATGAGTCATGATAGATATGATCTTGATATTACAGGTGATTAGTCTTAATGGTGCATAGGCCGACAAAATCAATCTGACTCAGTTCACTATGTTTCTAGGCAATCATAGATAAGCATCATTTTTCATGGTCAGCCACTACAAACAATTCTGAATTCATCATCAACCATTGTCAGTTGTTGTGAAATCGATGTGGTTCATCCAACCCCTTGCGTCTTTTGCATAGTCGGTAGCAAGTAGCCTCCCAGCCCACAACTAAACGATGATAAATCATTGTCAACCACTACGTAGTGATCACGAATAGTTTTACATTCACCAAATTCATTGTCGACCACCGTGAACTGTTTGATAGTGTGCTTTTTCCATCATAATCCCATAGCCCGCCCGCCCTTAGCATCTTTCGGTTCCTACGCATATACTTGCTATTGTCAACCATCATGAATCAACCATCATGAATCGTTGTCAACAAGTAACTAACTATTCTGCATCCAGTATTTGGCTGTAGGTCAAAAACCTGTGACCAAAACCAGTGACTAGTTGGGATGTTACCCCTCTTGGGCTGGATAGCATTGACACAGTTCGCCATGTCTAGTTGGTATTCCGTTCAATTGTTGGTTATCCCCGCTTTGTATCAACCATTAATCAGCTATACTTCACCACTAGTGCCTATCAATCATGAACCATAAATTAACCATCAACTATAACTACTATTGCCATCTATTAACCATTATACACTAACCACCATTTACGATTGAACAACCATCAGAACCACTTTAAACCATCTATCAATCATTGATCCACCACCATTGACCACTATAATCATTATCAACCATTTACTAGCCGCTATTTACCATGAACTAAGCACTATTACCACTATTCTCAACAACTATTAACCATGAACTAGGAACAAACCACCATTAACCACTAGTATCATTATGATCAACCACTATTACAATCTACTAGCCACTGTTAACCACCACTAAGCAGCACGACCATGGTCACCAGCTATTTGTCGCCACGGTGAGCCCCGTTGCCAGGCTCACGGCTCCTGACCAAACGCGTTTGCAGCTTCCTTTGCCCCGGGAAGCCGTGCCTGGGGAGTCTTGGTTGCGCGGTGGCTGCCGTGTTTGAACGGGGGATGTTGATTGCAGCAAGGTGGTTGCTAATCTTCCATGACATATGGTGGTTAATATATGAGGATAGGGTTACCACCAAACAGATATAATGTTTATATGAGCAATATTTGGGCCATGAGGCATATCTGTTTGGTGGTTTCTTCCAAAATAGGGGAGTATATAGTGGTTCATAAGAAGGATGTTTGACGGATAATCACCAACAATGATGGGGTATGTTTATTCCAGTATGCTTTGGGGATATTCTATTCGATGAATATTCCAGTACGGTTTATACATGTTTATACTAGTATACTGTAGAATATGTGAGGATATACTGCCTCTAGTAGCCACCATTGCTGTATATGTGCTTATTTTCACATATTTATATATATATATATTTATAGATTTGTTTATGTATATAGCATATCCACTATCTGTGACCATTACTTCCCAGCCATCAGTCCTTCACCTGGCTTCGGACGCGCCGCACGCAGCCAGCATTGGATCCGCCGGGGCGGGCGTCGGGGCGCCATGCCACCTCCACGGGTGGAAGAGCTGGAGGAGTCGTCCGAGTCCTCGGCCGGCTCTGAGTCGGAGGACCGGCAGTGACTGGCCGCAAAGGAAACAACTGGCTGCTGCCAAATGGCGAGCTGGGTCAATATGAACCAACCAATAATGGTGGATGATGACCAGCAAAACTATAGTGAAACAATGGTTAACTATGGGGAACCAGGGGTACGGGGTTTTGACCCACAGCCAAATAGGGAAAATAGCGAGTCACTAGGGATGAGCACCAGCTACTTAGGTAGGTGACAGCAAGTGGGTGCTGGTAGGTGACAAGGTAGCTACAGCGAGTCTAGGGAAGCCCCTAGTAGGTGACAATAGCTGATTATTGGTGGATACATGTTGATACCTCCTTGTATTAACCATTAACCAGCTATAGTTCGTCATAGTTGTATTCCCACTTTGGCTGGTTAATGGTTAATAAGAGGAGGTAACAACCAACAATGGGGATATGAACCAAGCAATGGTTGACTGGTTAATGGTTAATGATAGGGGATGGCAATCAACAATAAGAGGGGATATACCAGCTATATTTGGCTATGGGTCAAGCAGTTAATCAACCAACTACTGGGAGATTATCTCCAACCATAATCTGAAAGATAGGTGGTGTTATAAGCTGTTTTTGTGGTAAGCTGATTTGTTTGAAAGCTACTGATTGTTAACAGTTATGGCTTATCATGTGATAGTTTGAATTAGTTAACTATGAACAATATCTTATTGGTGGGTTTTATAAGCTGATTTGTTTTGGACCGTAGCAATTATTCACCATATTAAAATTTATTGCCATTCTTGACAATTATGAACCATTGTTAGCAATGATTAACCATATTAACCAGTAGATTGGTTATTTGGTTGGTGGTCCAGAAGCCATCATTGCTTTGCAATTGTTCTCTTAGCAATGATTATATAACCGTATTTGATGGGTGGTTTTAAACATAGCAAGTTTATTAAGGTTGTCACCTTTCACAATGATTAATTAATCAATAAAAATGACGCGTTTATAGTCGGAGCTTTGGATGAAGGTTCTCGCTCGTTTGCGGACTATCTCATAGGAAGTGTCTGTCTCAGGGGTGTCTTGGTTTTAGGTAATTTCTCAAGTGTTTGTCTCAGCCATCGTCCTTTCTAGCCATTTCTTGCTCCTTGCATAGTCCTACGCCTCTACTGACCATGGTTCGTGCACCCGCCATGTCGTTGTTGCAATTGCAAACCTGGCTGGTGGGGTTGTTTCCAGCTCTGGTGGATGAAGAGCGTGACTGGGTTATCAATTAAGAGTCTTTTCAAACTATCCTGCTATTCTTTTGGGAGTTTTCTTTCCTTTGAGTCTTCCTGCCTGAATGATGCTTCTTGTGCATTCGTTTGGATTGCTTTCTGTCTTCTGTGATGGTTGGTCTCTTCTATACCCTTTCCCCTTGAGTCTGAGGTAGAAGGCGCAGAGACTATCACGATCTGGGGGTCAGGCCAAAATGGGATGTCATCGATTTGTTCGGTGGTGTGGGCAGCTTGAGCGCAGCAGCTGACTTCGGCTTCGTCTTCGATATTCGTAAAGACCCGGAGATGAATATCCACACTGAGAGGGGATTACAGATCCTGGGGGAAAACATGGCTTTTTGCAAACCAGGAGGGCTGATGCTCGCTCAGCCCACCTGTGCAAGTTTCCTTAGATTTGTGTCATCGCACACATCTAAGCGCAGCCAGGACAGGGTTGTTTGTTTGAAACTACTGGGGGATATATTCTGATGAACAACTTATTATATGGACATCAAATGAAAATAGTTGATTAAACATAATGGCATCAATGCATGTACGGTAAATAGTAAACCCAAATCATAACATTTCATGGGCATAAATAATGATTAATGATGGACAATTTCCCCAATAAATAACACACTGTGGACCAAATCTTGAAGGTGTAATCCTGTGGACAACATCCAGGGTAACATTCCATTGATTTCAATGATCCCATGGAGTTCCTTGTGGAACCATCCTTCCCATGATGGGATAGTCCACAAGCGAGTGAGAACCTTCATCCAGCTCTCTGAGATTTCTTGTAGTATGCCTCTGCAATTGGCACACCAGGAAAATCTTTACGGAGATGAAGATCAGTTCTTTGTCGCTACAGGCAATGCAACTGGTGAAGTCCTGACCCGTGTGATCATTCCTTTAGCTCAGTGGTTGTTCCTGGATTGGGTGGTTGAAAACCCGGCTCCTTCGTTCCAAAATTCAGTCGGAGATTTTTGAACATGTTGACTGTTTGCTGATTCAAGTTTGTTGGAGTGGAGTGGTTTCTACTCGGTTTCTACTCTACTGCTGGAAGGGAGTACCCACAGTAGATTAGTAGTATTAGATTAGTGATGTGCCATTGGCATTGGATTGGTTTGTTTGCTTTTCCAATTTCTGCATTGTAATTCCAGGGAAAGTCTGACTGATGCATCAGCCTTGTCACTAAGTTGAACTCCCTCATCTTTGAATACCCGCCTTTTGCTGAAATTCTTCAAGCACTTCGAGACAATGGAGCTGGAATGATTCGGTTTGTGGTGTTCCTCAGAACCTTCGGAGCCCCATCCTCTAAACCTCTGGAGTTACGAGGATCCTGGGGTGGATTTCGATACCTCCAGGAAATTCACAGGCATGCTTGGGTTCCAACTAGAAACCGTCGGACAACACCTGTCATGGATCGTGGATCTCAGTGCCTAGGTCTGGAGTCAATAAACCAAGCTTTGTAAAGCATTCTATTTAGAGGAGAGGTAACATGAATCTATCAGGTCACCGGGCCCAAGTCTTTTGTAGACGTTCGCAGCTGTGATAAAAGCTTTCCATATGCATCCCAATGCTCTCACTTGTTATCTTAGCTTTACACGTCAAACTTCACTGATTCTCCCTTGGGCCATTGCGAATTTGGCTTGCTTGTGAATCTAAACAATGTGGGACAGGTTGGTTTATCGGTCATGGTTTTCATCTTTGCCATTGGCCCTGTCATGGACAACATCAAAAACCTCACAACTCACAGGCAAACAAAGAAGCATTACCTCCCCATCCAATAGCTTGTGTATCACATGACATATTTATATATATGTATATATATGTATAAGATCTAGTGTTTGGGCTGTTTCCCCAAACGATCCGTATTCAGTGGCAACACATTTAGTTGAATTGGTGTGGAAGCATGGCATGTGTTGGAGTAAGACATGTGGAGGTTTGAGGTGCGCTCACAATGCGCACGATCCAAGTAATTACACCACTTCTTCTCCTAAACTATGTGTCAAAGATGTATATACAAAAAATATCCACTTAGAGGTTTTAAGCTGTCATTTGAAGAAGTCAAGTATGGCCAATCCACCAACCTGGGTTCATCGGAGATATTGTCCAGACAACATGCACCTCATCCTGTGAACTAATCTATGATTCGATGTATCAATCATCGCTCTCAGGGACGCGATTCTGCACTCTCCATTCTAAGGTGGATTACAGGGAACAAGGTTCGGCTTGCTAGCTCCAGTGCATATCCTGTGGCTTTCGGGCAAGCTGTGTGGAAAGCACATCAGGTATACGTTGAGCCTAGACAGCATTGCGTAGCTGCCATCAGTTTAGAAACTCTGCCAAAGGAAGACAATGAAATACATCTATGTATGTATGTACGTATGTACGTATGTCTGTCTGTCTGTCTGCTTGCCTGCCTGTCTGTCTGTCTGTCTGTCTGCATGTATGCATGTATGCATGTATGTATGTATGTATGTATGTATGTATGTATGTAT
>VSDK01010616.1:514294-523696 GCA_009767595.1 Symbiodinium kawagutii | reverse complement strand
TCTGGACCAGGGCTTCAAAACAGTTTGGTGGCTGTGGTTGGGTGGTTCAATACTCCATTAAGAATACTGTATATTGTTTAATTATTTTGTTTCTACCATGAGCCTTTAAAAACATGTTGAAATGGATATAGGGTTCCAAGATTTGATTTAGATTTTCTTTTGAAAGTTGGAATCCCAACCCATGCCAACATGTGACCATCCATCCAGGATGATTATTGGGCCATCATCGACCCCGGTGCCGCTGACACTGCTCGGGAAATCAATTTTGACCAACCAGAGGCTAAGGAGGATCAGGGGGAAGACTGTGCCCCTGCGCCAGCAGCTTCTGGTGTTGAGGGTGGTGCTGAGAGTGGGCAGGATTCCAATGAGGGAAAGAAAGAGCAGCTGTCTGTAGAGTTGCTTTCTAAGTAAACTAGCTTAGATCAGGGGGCCCAGGATCGCGACGAACGCGACGACGCGACGGAGGCAAAAACACAAAGGTCGGTGTGTGAACGGGCTGTCTCCGGTTTGCGGACTGGCTGAATTCCAACGGTACAGCTTGTACTCTCCAGGGATTACCACCAAAAAAAAATAAATAAAAAAACAAAAAAAACAGAAACCATTGAGATGGGCACGAACCATTGAGAAGGAAACGTAGCAATGTGTTGTGGTATTTACATAGTTCGGAGTCAAGTGCTCTTCTCCGGGGTATGTATCCATCTCCGGGTGTTTTTTTTTCTTTTTTTTTTTTTTGGCTGTCCTTTGGCTGTCGCTGCTTTCCCTTGAGAACTTTGGGAAGGAACCATATCAGTATCAGTGTGTGAATTAGAAATTGGATCCAACCAGAACGAATTTTGAATCCCCAGGAAATGTTCGACAAGGGAATGCGACTGCACGACTGTACGACTATCTAATTCATACCACCTGGGAATTACCAAGGAAATTGATGGCACATTGGGAAGCCACGGATTGGGAATGCGACTGTACGACTGTGCACCAAGTGAGGGCAGTCTTTTTGACAAAAACCAACAACATTTGGTGTCACCCCTCGAAAGTGGTTGGGTACATTCTATGATTTGGTCTGTTTTGGAATTCTTTGATGCATATTCAACTGAGTCTAATAATCGATTGGCAACATTGATGTAACATTGAAATGTTTAATGTGCACTGTGGAATGCAACAAAGCCATGAATCGAATCTCGAGGTTCTGGCCCAGGAGTTGGAACTTTTTGATGATGCGCACACAGTAGTCACAAACACAAATTTGCCATGAAAAACAATTGGAAACATTTGGGTCGTGCAGCCCTTACGTAGCCAAGTAATGCAATGCACAAGGACTAATACTAAAAAGCAAACATGCTGCTATTGCATAGCAAAGACAGGACCCATGAAACATGTTATTAGTGTGTAAACTGTTTGCCCAGTGTATACATACATTACAATTGTGTTTTTGGCCAATCATGGCTGCAGCCGACCATGATGGAGCTGCTGCTGGGAACATGGACAAACCGGTTGTCCCATTCCTTGTGGGTTCAGAGAATGAGGAACCGATGCTACGACAAAAAACATGTTGGGAGATGTTTGTTCGTTTTACAATAAAATCATTGTCAAACTTATGTGGTAATACAACCCCCACAGTCACAATACCCCTGAAAGGAAAAGCAGAAAGATCTCATGCAGCTCCTGCAGCTGCTTCGAAAACATGCGGGTGATGAGACAAAATTTGGGACATACCTCAAGGCCTTGGACACAGCTATCGAGAAGAAACTCCCACTGGACGGCAAGGTGATTGAAAGGAGTATGCTGACCCAGTGTTTATCAGAAGTTCGATCAATCTGCGAATTCCCCATTCGACCTGAACCAGTCACAGCTCGGAACAACAAATCCATTTTCCAGGAAAAGTTAGACAAGTGGCTTTCCACCGAAGAAAGAGATCCTGAAGTTATTGGGTTTCAACTGCTCTACATGCGGGGATCCAATGGAGTCTACACCCTGGCCAAGGAGTTGTGTGGATTGGGACTACCCTCAAATAAGTTTGGTTTGTCGTCTCTCCTCAATTCACACATACTTCTGAGAACCATTCCATCAAAACATATTAACATAAACAGTTTCTCCAATGGATCAGTAGTGATGTGCACATTTATGTGTAAATACTACTTGACAAATAAATATACATCTAATAATACAAGAGCTTTACACACCTACATAAATACACAGCTAGAGAGATAGATATACATGGAAATCGACCTTTACTTACACGTGTATGATATACATAGGTGCATATATAAATATAAAGAAAGGTACTGTTGTAATATATGTTCACAAAATTGGGACATTATCAACGCGTGTAATAATAGTATATAATATAGACTTTGGGGAATACGTAAATCATTCTAGGTTCCAGTTATTATTGTATCTATTTATCAGTCATTAATTTTGTTTTGTGGTGTATTTATCTTACTGACTTGTTTATGTATGCATTAGTTTATGCATCTATTTATCTAAAGTTTTGTTTTATGTATCTATCTATTTTCTCTATGTATTTGATTTGTGTATTCATGTGTTTGTTTTTGTATTCATTCAGTTTTTTATTTATCCATTTGCTTACAGTACAAGTATTTCTTCTGGGGGCGTGGACGGGTCTTGGAGGGGTCTTGCAAGGGTCATCCTGGTAGAAGCAGGCATTGTTGTATGCATTTATGTGGTTATTTTGGTATTCTTTCAGGCAAAAAAAGAACATGTTTGTTTTTTAATTTGGATGCATCTGTTATGTATTGATCCAAGTGATGATGTACCTACTAACTTGGATTATGTGTTTGTTTAATATTGTTAGTGCTTTTAGTATCTACTCTATTATTGTTCCACCTTATCTATGTACTGATCAGTCTATCTATTTATGCATTTGTGTTTGTATCTATGAAGGTATCTTTTAGTTTATGTAGTATTTACTTACTTCTGTATGTTTTTAATTAGGTATGTATTTCTGTATTGTATCTTAGCTATTTATGTATGCCTTCTGTCTATTGATCTATTTGAATGCATTGGTCCATTTGTTTATTGATGCATCTATATCTGTTTGTTTTTTTGTATGCAGTTATTTATGTAACTATGTGTTTGTTTATTGTGGATTTCTGTATTGGTATATTGTTATATGTGTATATGCATTGCATATTATATGTATTGTTTTTGTATTGACTCATTGTTGTATTATTATGAGTGAATTCTATGTATGTGCATCATCTAATTATGTATCTATTGTATGTATTTAGTCGTTATTGGATTATTGGCCCAATGCTAACTATTTCTACAGAAGGTGTTTCTTGCGCACTGATTCTCAGGGAAAGCTCTAATCCTCAAATGATAAAATTCATCATGTTCTCAATGAAACCAATCATTTTTAATTTTGTTATATAACCGTGTGTTCTCTCCTTCTGGAGAAAGCAGGGTTGAATTATGGATGGGCCCTGCAGATCAATGCATGCGGTCGCTATCGCAACGATGGGTATGAGTTCATGTGGATTACAAGCGATGTGTGGGGACAGTTGTCTATGAACGTCTCCTTTTCAAGGTGGCATGGAAGGAACTTGCCTAGCCTCATGGATTTGGCTGAGAAATGGGAGATTGGTGAGACCCACATGATTCGAAGCTCAACATACAAGGGGGAGAACCAGGTGTCGACATTGCCTGGGTTTCGCTACGATGCAGTCTCCACTTTGGGGATGTTCCTGGTAGTTGGAACGCTTGCCCAAGTCCGTGGGCTAGCGGGACCTGTTCAGCAGAAGCTTTTGGCTTTGCTGCATGAAGCATTGCGGTATGCCATTTTCCCTGATGGCCTCAGCTTTCTACCCGAGATCATTTTGACAGTTGAAGATGGCCGAACATCAATGAAACCATGGTTGGCTACTCTGCCTCGATCTGAAAAATCTGTGATCAAAACAAGGATGGGGTGATGGAAACAAGGTTGGGTTTATTTATTGTGATAAGTATCAGTATAAGTGTTTCATTGTTGGTCTACATTCTACATATGTATAAATTAATTTGGTTAGCATCACTCATTTTATTAATTCATTCATTCATTTTCTAATTCATTCATTCATTCATTTATTTATTTTCATTCATTCATTCATTCATTCATTCAGTCAGTCATTCAGTCACTCATTCATTCATTCATTGTTCCATTAGTCTCCTGCTATGTATTCATTCGTATATTCGTTTCGGTATGTATGTCTTTGCTTGCCCCCTGAAAGGTGGGAGAACACTACATCTCTTGGAGCGAGCAGACACAACATCTCATCGACGTTCCATGTTGCAGACATGCTTTTCTTTTGGTTGCGGCAGCCACATGGTTCTCTTGAAACCGATGTTTGTCGTATCCAGAAGCGCTTGATTCATCTTTGTGCTCAGGCAGTGGAGTTGGCATTCAATGCCAACAAAGTGCCACTTGCAACTCAGCCACCTGTTGTTCTTGAAAACGACACCCATGCTGCTTTGAGTGATTGGACAGCTTCCAAGTCGAGATCCCAGGCAGCCGAAGAACTACGAGGTGAGTTGTTGAGAAGATTCATGACCAAAAGCACTGGATTCATATCAGGGATCGAGCACCAAGAGAACAAGAACATCAATGGACTTGGTGGAGAGGGCATGGCAAATTCAGCTGCAGCAATTCAAGCTGCATCGCAGATGTCCACGGCCTATTTCTTGAAGGCTTCCGAAGCTTTGATGGACAAAATGTCCAAGCAACAGTACAAGCATCTGGCTTGTTACTTTGACTCATCAGCTATTTGCAAGTTCAATGTGATGGAACTCCATTTGAGCTGCGATGGGCTCCTGGTTGCTTCACCGCTCTCCCTCTTGCCTCAATTGAAGCAGCCATTTGAGAAGTCTGCAGAGGAGTGCCTGCAAGCCATCCAAGACGTTGAGATGCCAGGGCCCCTTCACGAGCTGTCGAAGGATGATGCAGCTGCGCAGAAGAGTACTGTTGTCCAGAAGGACAAAGCTGCATCGAGGATCAAGATGTTGGGGCTGAACCAATCCATCAAGTACCTGCTCAGCATGCAACTTTCAGACATGGAGCCCAGCATTAAGCTTCGCCCACCCAAAGGTCAAGAGCAGAGATGCTACCACACGGACTCATCTGGCATTTCTAGGGCTTTCCTCTGGAATGCAATCACCAAGCAGACAGTGTGGCAAAGCACCAATGCCATTGGAATCGATCGGGTGGTCAGATTGTCATCCCTGACAGATGAAGGAGAAACAGCTGCCCCTTTGTCGCTGATGAATGCAGGGTTGGCCATCATGGCTCACCGAGACAGCCAACACAAGTGGTTCAACGAGATGAAACTGGCCACGCAGGAGCATCCACAGATTGATGAGGCCATCAAGTCAGTCTTCTTGATTTTGAACTATGAGAATGCACCTTGGAATTCTGGATTGTTTGGACGAAAAATGAAAGATTTGAACACCCATGTTGGGCAGCTCCAGTTTCCAACAGTGCTGCTAGACATTTGTGCGCCTGGCATCATGAGCGACTTGCAGCTACCGCCAGATACAACACATGAGACCATCGCAAACATTCTGGTGGAATATGCAGAGACCAATGGGCGCAGCCTTCATGCAGGGCTACAAGGCGACCACAAGACAGGAAGATGGGGCTTGTTTGTGGACTCTTTCTACAAGCTCAAGCGCGTTTGGCACATTCGTTTGTTCATGTTTCTCCTGGCATTGGCCTTGGAAGGCACCAGTCCATGGGCAGCCATTGCGGGAGCTCTGGCAGACCCGGGCATGGCCATCACACCACGTGTGCTTCGTGCCTCTTGTCTTGGGAGCTGTGGCTGGATAGCTCTGCCAGGGTCCAAGTACCAATTTTTCAGATGATAAGATGTTCCAGAAATCAATGAACACATTGACCCATGAAATATTATCAAGTATTTGAATCTATGTATGCAATCTAAATTGTATTTAGCACATTATGTTGTTTGTATCTATCATCAATGTATGTTTCCATCTGTTTGTGCATCTATCCATTTGTTTGTTTGTTAATTTATTAGGCTATAGTATATCATCTTTTTATTTAACCCATTTGTTTATGTCATCTATCCATCTCTTATTTATCTACTTTTGTAACTGTTATTTTGGTTATGTATCCATTTCTTTATGTACCTACCTACTGATTGAATTAGGTTTTCCAGGATTGTTTATCCATCCAAAGTGTCGTTTGTGAATGGTTGATAGGACCAAGCGCTTCAGGTCTCCACTGTCTTGGCCACGCATTGAGGCTTTGGTGGACCCAAAGGCTTTGGCCTGTGCAAAGAGTGCGTACTACTGCCTGCAGCCATTGAGGGAATTGCAAGCGATCGAGGTCTGGCTGAACGAATGATTTGTTGTTTCCTATCCAATTGTTTCCTTGCTGTTGCTTTGCAAGAACTCCCTTTCTCCACAACTAATCAAAAAACATCAAGCAATACATTTAAGTGGGTCTTTCATTGGGTTGCTGCTGCTTCCAGGGTTATTGAGTATTGTGGCAGGCCAAAGATGACAAGAGTCCTGGGTCAGCTTACGCCCTGGTTCGTTATGTGGCAACCCAGTGGGAAGACTTGCTGCTGAAAACAATGAGGAGTGCATTGTCGCCCTGTCACCTGGAAGACATTGCTGCATTCCAGTGCGAAGATGTTTTGACCACTCACTTCAAGTTTCTGATATCGGTGCTGAAGCACTTTGATGAGTTTGCTCAGATCTACAGAAATTTTCCATGGAAGTTCAGACTCCTTTGCGACAAAGTGCCCAGTGTCGTTGAAGATACTGTTGCACAAATGCGAAAGGAGTGGGAATTCCTGATGGAGGTGGAAAAGAACACCCAAATCCACGAAAAGTTTCCCCTCAACCAGATGCCATTCCTGAGATGGTACATCTACCGTGAGTGCATGACCTTGGCTGAAGAGCACAAGTGGGTACCATCCAAGGATTTGATCACCTTGGCCCAATCGTGGTTTGCAGACCCCTCAAGCACTCTTGGGTGTGAAGATTGCTTTCGCCATCTTCGCTTAGCAGAGCGCAAGCAAATCAGCAAAGACACCGCTCCAGAGAAGCTCCAGGCTTTGATTATCAAGGCATTGAATTCCAGGTACGAGCTCTTTGAAAGGTGCGAGCCAAAGTCGAGTGACCATCATGGGATTCGTCCTGGAATGCTCATGAAGAGATCGGTTTTTGATTGCAGCCGTGCCAGTGCAGGTGACACGGGCGTTTCCAGCTTCAACCAGGTGATGAAGGCAACCACGGTGAGCCCACACCATCTAAGCAGAAAAAGCTTAAGTATGTGGGAAGCATTCAAAACTACCAATGGAGCCACGCAGAACTGGTGGACTTCTCAGTTGGCAAGAAGTGGCCAGGCCAGCGGTTGCTTTCTTGACTCTTTCAATCAAAGATACAAGCAATAGCTGGCCTATTGATTTATATTGTTTGAAAATCATTTGCATTTGGTGTTTGCGATGAAATGTCAACATGTTGTTATCAGTATTGTGGCTCAGCCTATTTTGTGTCACTGTTGGTTATTGATTTCAATAGCTTACATTACATTGATACATTGGTTTAAGGCATAGGGTTTGCCTTAGTCCTTCACATCAATTGTGTTATTTGGAAACATATCATTTGCATGCTCAATATTCAGGAAGGCATGCATATGAGTTTTTCTTGCTAAGTCAACAGCCAAGTCAGTAATGCAGAATCGTTTCACACTTCTTCGTTCCAGGTGATTCACATTGGACCAGGAGATTCCTATGCTCTTGTGGTCGATGCTCCCTATGTGCATCTCAAGCTGTGGCCATTGCAAGTTCAAGAACGGGACAATCAGAAGATCCTTTTGGTGGATCTTTGCGAATGGCGCTTGAAGGTGCTGATTGGAGTAGCTAGTGGCTAGCCAAACGTACAGAAGTATGGGCACTGATTTCAGCGATGATACATTCGGATTTCATTTCTTGGTGCGTGATCAATGTAACATGGACTAAGGTAAGTCTGTGGCCATAAAAATATTTACCTTTATACACATAGCTTGTTAATGTGCAAATGACAATCTATTATCGGTCCACTTCTGTGCGTCCTGTTGGCCACCTTCCTAGCTGTGGGCAGGCAATGGTACTGGATGATGCCAACGCTGCCAGCATTGTCCCCTACAAGGTGGAGCTTACTTCGGCCGATGATGGGGTGCAGCGTGTTGAGCTTGTGATCGACACCATGCAGCCCTTGATCAACTACGCACTCGAGACGTATGCCCATCGAACCTTGGGCAAATCAAGAAAACTAATTAATGATTTAGTTCTTCTCAACAAATCTACTTATAGTTAGTTCCCTTCATTCACATAAAGATTCGATTCATCAAGATCTTTGTTATCATCATCCATTCATTCATAGTTCATGGAGGAACACAAACCAAAATAACACTGAATTCAACTATGACTTGGTTCAAACTCCCTTTTGATCTATTATGGGGATATTCTCGGGAGATGGTTCCCTAGCAGGAACAACGAATAGTACTTCTAAAAGCAACCCATAGTCCATGATGATGTCATGGTGAGTTGGCTGTGCTTATTTATGTACTTTTGTATGCCAGTGTATCGACTTGTATATAATTCAATTCACTTATTCAAACATCTATATATTTATTGTTCGCCTGAGTTGCATATGTAGTTATTTATTTGTTTATCAATATATTTGGTTATGCATCAATGTATGTATCCGTTTGTTTATTAATGTATTTATCTATTCATGTTTTATTGCTTTCATTCAACTGCTAATCTACTGTATGTGTTTCCATTTGTGATTTTGTTTAATTGTTGATTTTGACGTCTGTAGTTTTTATATCTGGCTCTAATTGTTTTTCTATTATGTATGTATTCATGCATTTGTTTACGTATATGTATTAATCTCTTTGTTCATTTATGAACATATTCCTTTTTTATTCATTATTTGTTCATTTATGATGCATTGTGTGATTTGTTTCGGTGTGTTACGTTGATATTTGTCAATGTATAAAACTATTTGTCAAACAAAACACTCATCCATCCATCCATCCATTTATCCATTTATCCATCCATCCATCCATCCATCCATCCATCCATCCATCTTCAACATCCATCCATCTTCACCATCTTCACCATCTTCACCATCCATCCATCCAACCATCCATCTATCCACCCGTCCATCCATCAATCCATCCATCCATTCATCCATTCATCCGTCCACCCATCTTAACATACATACACACATACATACATACATACATACATACATACCTACGTACATACATACATACATACATACATACCTACCTACATACATACATACATACATACCTACATACATACATACATACAAACATGTATGCATGCATGCATAAATACATCCACCCATGCATCCATCCATCCATCCATC
>VSDK01010616.1:509294-511794 GCA_009767595.1 Symbiodinium kawagutii | reverse complement strand
CTCGAAGGACTCCAATCTTTGTCCCTGCTGAGCCACAGGTCAGTCTAGAGATGGTGCTTGGCCGAGAGGAGCCAGATGATTGTTAGACATTCGCTACATCATTGTCAGTTTGTGGGGCTGCTCGCATCACTAAACAAAGTTGATTGCTGCAAAGAGCCCATCTTTAATTCATTTCTAAGCGGATTCCTTCTCTTGACACGCCCTCTCGCTTTCGGTGTGTCCGAAGAAAAAGGTGCGACTGTTCAAAGAAACCTTTCACCATACACAGGGGAACGTTTTGTTTTGCTTCACACCTGGGGGGGGTTGTTTTGTTGCTCATTTCTAAGGACTCAGTGCAGAAGCACTGAAAGGCTTAGTGCTATCCTGTGGAGTGACTGGCTGCAGCGGCTCTTGCAGTAACAAGTTCCGCGTGGAGAAGCTCTTGCAACATTTGGGCTACAGTGCTGAGGCCATGGAGGAGATCCTTGGAAGGTTCCCAACGAAAAATTCTCAGGAAACGGATGACCTGCCTTGTGACCCAGCTGATTTGGACTCAAGATGTGAAGCCGAGATGTTGGCCAAGATCCTTGCAGAGCTGGAGTCGAAGAACCGCCAGCTGGAAGCTTTGTCGGAGCCAGCTGCGAAAAAACGAAAAACCGAAGAAACCACTGAGAATCTCGACAAAAAGCCGGTGAACCATGGCGAGTTTGATGTGCTGACCGTGAAGCCAGACTTGTCCAAAGAGCACATCCCAGCTGGGTGCACTCTGAGAGTTCACCAGGGCATGGCTAATCCCTATGTCCAGGGAAAGTTGCCTGTTGGAGTTAAATTCAAAGGATTTAACTCGAGGTCAATATCGTTTGTTCCAAAGAATTCTAGCAGTAGCAGTGCTGGATCCAAACGCACTGAGTTGACTGAAGAAGCAGCTAAAGCGCAAGTGTTGGCCTGGCTTTGGGCCTGGAGCCAAGAGGGCTCCAAGAAAAAGTGAAGGCCAGTAGAGTTGCAGCTGTGACACCTCTAAAATTAAAAACAAACAATTTGGTTTCTGAAAAACAATGTTTGCTGTACCTTTGCTTGGGTTTGCTGCAACTTTCTACAGGTTTTCATGGGGAACCTAGTGTCGTGACAAGGGGAATCGATCTGGGGAAAAGAGAAAGCAAAGCAAGCATTGGAGCAGTGGGGGAGCTGAGATGGGCACATAGCGCTGGGAAGGTACGACTTGCGTAGAAAGCACTGATATAGATGGTTTTACAAGCTGATTTTGATATGATTTTTTTGACCATTCCTTGTAAACCATGACTGTCTGGTGGTTTTAAACATGTTTCATTGTCCCAAATGTAATTATTATCAGCTGGTTGGTTGACTGATATTTTCAACAGGGGTTGAAACCACCCACCAGATGTACCAATCTCAACAATTATTCACCAAATAAGTTGTGAACCAATCTTAAAACCATTCTATGTTACAATCGTTATTAAGCTTAGCATTATGAACAGTTATTGGTCATTGGTAATAATTATTAACGATTGTTGACTAGTGTTAACCATTGCTAACCAGTGTTAACCATTGATCTCTGATTAGCCACGATTAACCAGTAGAAAATTAATGGGTTAAGATGGTATAGAATTGATATGAAGGTGTTGTAAATCTATTTTCAAAATGGTTCTTTGACCATCCCTTAGAAACCATTCTCAATCAATATGGTCAAAACCATGATTTATACCATAGTAACCATTCTGAACCAGACACCTGATAATCTTAACCCCGGATGAATAAGCCCTGGGATTATTGATTGGGGTACTGAAGCATTTTAGTAGCAAACCAGTTGGCGAACTTGGCGGATACCCCCTATGAATCGTGCATAGGGGTTTATTAATCCAAGGTTGGCACTAAACCAGTATTAACCATTGTAAGGCCTCCTAATACTAATCAGCTTAGAAAATCGTCACCAACCATGCATTGAGCCGCATCTCTGTGGAACTATCTTGAACTATACATGTTTCAATTTGTTGAACTGTCGCTAAGTGTGTTTACTCTGTTGAAGTTGGGATGATTGATCATTTGATGTTTTTGTTGTTATTCTACATCTTCTTCTACATTGGTACAGACAGCACCCCCAAAAAATTGATTGGCTTCCCGGAAGGAACCCGCTCTTGCAAGACTTCAACTGTTATAGATCTTCAATGTAGCTGCCAGAAAACCAGTTCAATTCACCACACATATAGGTTGAACTTAGTCATTTTAGCTTATCTTCTGACAGATGTGGAATCATTTCTCGTCCGTCAAGAATACACCCCTCCCACACAAAATCACTTCTAAAACCCGGGCTTGATCACTTCAACTAACTTCAATGATTTCCTAAGTACTTTCTTGTTAAACGAACTTCAACTTTCAACTTTACTTCCAACTTCAACTGACTTCAACTTTACTAACTTTAACTAACTCCAAATTTTTGGTGCAACTTCCAACCCTTCGCCAGGAGCCCCCAGCCCCGGCAGCGCCGGTGGTCACCGCAGAGGGC
>VSDK01010616.1:493661-506237 GCA_009767595.1 Symbiodinium kawagutii | reverse complement strand
GCTGCGGGAGCTGGGCGCTCTCTGCGATCAGCTGGTCACCGCAGGGGTGGAGCCACGTAGCTCGCCGGGGAAGGCTGGAACCAACGAGCATCACCCGTCGGTTGGTGGTTAGTCGAATGGTTGAAAGATGCTTGGTTGGTGGTTAAGAATGGTTGATAGATGGTGAGTTGGTGGTTAAAAGTGGTTGATAGATGGTGAGTTAGTGATTAATAATGGTTTAAAGTGGTTAAGGATGGTAAATTGGTGGTTGATTAATGGTTACTTGGTGCTCGAGAATGATTTGGTGGTTGATTTGTGATGAATAGATGGTTGACAATGGCTAGTTAATGGTTAATAGATGGCTTGAAGCAACAATCATAATCATAACCAATGTTGATAATCATGTGGTGATCAGTACTATCACCACTGGTAATCAAGCAGTACTGACTCAGTACTGCTTGATTACCAGTGGTGATTACTAATATGGGTGGTTGTGATTGTTGGTCAGCACACTGATTTACTAGCTCAAGTACTGATTAATCATCATGGTTTAGAAACTATGGGACAAGTTCACCAACTGATTGCTAGCTGTAATACATCAATGATGGTACACTAGGGGCGCAGGGTAAACTGACCAGCCAGTCAGGAAGGGGGGTGAAGGGCGAAGGATGATGGTGAGTGGCAATGAAGGACGATGGATAGAAGTGATTGTTAAATTCGGTTGATTGACAACAGTATTGTTTTTGAAGTGATTGTTCATTCAGCTGATTGGACCATGGTTTGCAACGATTGTTGAATGTTTGTCAAATGGTTCTTGGTGATGCTTAAAGACCCTTCACGCTGGTGAATGGTGACGCTTCATGATGCTTGTGAATGGTGATAGTCGATGGTTGTGAATGATGAAGGTGAATCATGATGGCTGATTCTTGATGTTTAATGCTAACCCTGGTTACAGTAATAAGATTATAAGGCGGCGGGTGATGATTGTCTATGAATTGTGCATAGAGGTCGAGGATAGTTCATGGTGGCAAATGCTTAGGACTGGCTACAGATGATGGTATATGAAGGTATACGATGGTAGTGAAGAATGACAAACATGATTGATGGTTGATGACTACTGATGATTCATCAATTGTCGAAGACGGTGGGGGATGGTTACTGATCACAGGGTGGTGAATGGTCATGGAAGATCTCTTAGAAGCTGACGTATGGTGGTTGAGTATGGTCAACGGCAGTCAAACTTTTCATCATGCAGCCAATTAATGGTTAAACAACTACTGGTTGGTGGTTTCATTGACATTTGTTGTTTCCCAGGTCCTAACAAATGACTAGTTAGTTGAGTGATATTTTTCCTAGTGATTGAAACCACCAAGCAGTAAACATTGGTAGTTGATAGCAATGGCTGTGCAACATTGTGGCGGCCCAGGAACCTTAGTGCCAATTGACTCAAGGCACCAGGGCACGCCTTGGGTGAACGCCTGGGGTCAAGTTGTTGGTTCTGGCTGAAGCTATTCATCCGCCACGAAGCTGATGCTACACACGTATTTCCCCTTAACCATCAGAAAGATGGAGAACCTTTGCTTGGTACAAACCTGGAGTTTTAGGGTCAAGTACATCCAGAACTTCCCAAGGTGCTGGACTTCATTTTCGATGAATCCATATTTGCACACACATATGACAGTATTTGTACACATGACTGGAAGCGCTTCACATGATTCACAGAATCCGGCCAGCCACCTGTTGAATGATAGATGATTTTATGAAGACCTCGGTGGTGGCGAGTGGCCCATTGAGAGATTTTGTTTGCATTAGGAGTATTGCTATAAACGGTCCATGATTTTAATATCAACTATGTGTTCACAATTGTGGTGGGCCAGTTTATATAGCAGTCTATATTTACATGTATATATTATATGTAAATATAATATATATATATATACATATTATGGCTTTATATATATATATATATGTTAGGGAATAGTGCTAAAAACTTGGCACCTTTGGTACCTGATGCGGATTGCAATGATGATTGTCCATCTCCATATTGGTAAACCCTAAACCTTTGGTGCTGTAGCTGCTGCGATAGGACCCTTCTAGGCAAAAGCTCACTATTTTTTGCCATCAACACTTTGCAGAGCTGCACCTGCCGGTTGATGATAAGACTCCTAATGATATTTCCAGCTAGAGACCAGGTAGGTTTACACCAACTCTCTCAAAACTGATATTCAAGAGACAAACGGGAAATCGAAATTAAGGGACCTTCCAGAATTCTTGGTAGATGAGCAACTTTAGTGGTTAAGTATCCTGGATCAGCAGTCCATCATAGTACAGTAGTATCTTGGATCTCATAGTAGTACAGTAGCAAAAAATGTAGTTCAAATCACGATCACAAACCAGTACTAGACCAGACCAACAGAAAACAAAACAAAACATCATATCCAACATATGGAGGGTTGTTTGAATGGAGGTACCCAAAAAATGGTTGATTTCTTGCTATAGATTTATAAATGGTGAACATTGGATGATTTGGGGGTACCCTACGACTTGAGAAACAATCGTACTGGTCAGTGCATCGCATATGCCGTTTTAATGGGTACTCCTATTTTGAGAAACAACATATAGCCAACACTTCAAGTTCTCAACACGCTGAATCCCTGTACGACTTCATCCTGCCGGCCAGGAGCTATTTGCTCATGAGCAAGGAGCACGTGCACGTTTCAGCAGCTTGAAGCCAGATTCGTGATGGCCGATGAAACATCCAATGAAACTTGCGGCCAAGGAAGCCTTAAATCTGAAGTCTCACCGTGCTGAATGTTTTTCTTTTGCCCCGCGGATGTTTGTGATGATATGTTTGGATATATCTATATATGCATACATACTTTTACATATCAGGTATATCATGTGATATTGAAAATGCATGTGCCTGTTTACACAAATAAATATAAATGCATATAGTGGTGTATATGGATGCACTGTCACATGTATATATACATTTGATATTTATATTTAATTCACATATGATATTTATGTTTATGTTTGGCTTTGAATATATACCCTTGAGTATATTGTTTTTATATATGGATGCGCGTAGGTATGTGCATGTTTCCGTACATGTATATCTATACGAGTCTAAATGCGTATACTACATTATGTAAACGTTCTCTGAAAACATACAACCGTCTTTCTGGCTAGAATCTGGCTAGAACGGCCTGTGTGGCTTGATCTAGTGAATCTAGTGCACAATAGTGCACAATTTCGCCGCAATTTAACTGGGAAGCACACCCTCTCTTCTGCAACCCCTCTATTGTGTGATGGCTTTGTACCACAATGTTCGCGTAATTTGAAGCTCCCTGTGTTTCACTCGGAGGAGTGTATGTTGATAGGTCAATCTAGACTGGATAATCCGCTGGAACTTTGCAAATGTGTGTTCTTTAGTACCATGTTGATACACGTGAGCTTGGCTTCAAAGCCAAAGCTGGCATGCAGTTCTCAAGTCTGGACACACTGGTGGCCCCCAAGTAACAGGTTGAACAGGGTGATACGTCTCTTATGCAGAACGGAGTTCCTGGTACAAGTGGTTGTTTCTCGAAACAGGAGACCCCAAAAATGATGGGTTTATTGCTAAAACTGGTTCATAATGGATGATGACAGGGGGTACCCCAAGTTCACTTGAGAAACCACCAGTTGTGGCCAACACCTCAGGGTGTAAATTTGAAACCAATCGCAGTTTGATCGCCCTAAAGAAGCCCTCAACGAGGTAACTGCATTGGTACAATGTGGCCATTTGGTTTCGCCTGCAAAACGTCACTTGGTGTCGGTGGGCAACGAGAGAGGTATCACAAGTTGGGTCGGGGTGACGTTCATTGATACTAGGTAGTGGTGAATGGTGATCAGTAGGGATTAATAGTGGTTAGTAGTGGTTGATGATGGTTCATTAATAGGGATTCATAGTGGTCAATAATGCTGGATTGATATGAATTTTAAAGTTGTTCTAGATATGCTGGGTCTCGTCTCGGCTGCCAGGATCGCTTTCGGGACATTTCTGCTGGGATTTATCAGGAAAGCGATGGGCTGGGCCAGGAGTGATCGTCACGTTCCATTGCGTGAAATAATCCCTCCGCATGGGTTGCATGCACGCCTGTGTTTTCCTGACAATGAGTCAGCATCCTGAGCATGTTTCCAGGTAAGTAAGAGCAATGGGGTTCGAAAAGGTACAAATCTTGATGTGTAATAAAGTGATACTGCCCAAAAATCCAAATCAATGACGGGTTGGAACCATTCTGAACCTCCCAACCAGTGGACCAAAAGTGAATCCTTTTGGCCCTCCACCTATGCTGCTTTGATATCAACCCAGCAGCTCGTTGGCTGCGAATACCATGCGGATACGTCAACAGAATGATGGCGACAAATTTCAATTCACAGCGGCTTTAGTCATTGGAGCATGCAAGGTTGACATAAGTAAACCATATAGTAAACATCACAACATCAACAACTCACCACATGATTAGCCATCATGAACTCCACCATGAACCATCATATACCCCACCAGCTGCCACCCCACCATCATTCAACCGGCGTTTGTGGATCGTGAACCGAGGTGTGGTTAATGCCATCCCCATCCCAGAGACCTTTCGCGAAGTGCCGGAGTCGCAGGCCGATTGGATCATCGGTTTCTTGTGGGGGGGATCTCGTGAGTCATCTCATTTCAACATATATAGACGGGTTGGATTACAGCTACTACCTTAGCTTTTTAGGCGTTTTGGGATATGATTGATTTACCACATAGCCGCGAAAAGTTATATAGAGTTTTAGCAAGGGATCTAAAAGCCACCAAGTAGAGAGAGAGATTTCATGGTAATATGAACCAAGGTCATGATTATCCCAGGGGATATGCATTGGCTATGGGTCAATATTAACTAAGGGGTAATCACCAAGAATACTCAAACAACTAGTATGTGGTGGTTTCTCAAGCCATAGGGAACCCATACAAAAGGTTGGTTTATTTCTATAAATAGTTCATAAAGGTTGATTTGGGGGTGCCCCCCATTTTTTGAAACCATCATGTATGTATATTATATATATATATATATGTTTTTATGTGTTTAAAAAATATATATATATATACATTTATTTATGGTTTTTATTTTTATGTTGATCACATATGCATAATTTTTATATGTGTGCAAATTGAGAAGCATGTGTTGTCTATGTATATGATTTCATGTGAAGTATATGTTTTTGTTAATGTGATTGTTGTTGTCACTCTTTGCGTCGTATATGTGATTAGATATGTTTTAACGTAAGAATACTGCAACTGAGGGATCCCTGTGGCCAATGCTTGACATTGTTTTGGATGCTTGAAGGATTTGTATTGATAAGACAATCTGTTTGTGTGACTTATCACCTTTTCCATGGCTGGCCATTGAGCAGCTTTCCAACCGCCAACAGCACACTGGTTATTTGCTACAGAAAATAAATGGCTATGGGTCAATATTAACCAACCAATAATGGGGAATAATGATCAACAATGATAAGGAAAACAATGGTTAATGATAGGGGAACCAGGGGCACAGCGTTTTGACCCACAGCCATATCCTTTGCTAATGATGACAATTGTATTTTTCTTTGATGGTTAATCATGGTTAGTATATTTGTCAATGGTTACTATATTTACCATAATTAACTATGATGGTAATCAGGGTAATCATGGTAATGCCAATGGTTCACCACCTCCACAGCTGGCAAATGCTCGGACCCGATCATCAACCGAGGGTGATCTGAAGCTCAATTGCTGTGGGTCTCCCTCCCTGGCGTATAAGAAGGCTGTTTGCAGTGGTTTCATATGATACTTTGGGGGCACCAACTAGTATCCAATCATTATCGCAGATGCTTCATCCTTCGATCCGGAAAGCATTTCATGTTTGCCTTCTGGCGCCAGCCGGTGACCCATTTCTTTTCCTGGCGATCGGTCCCCCGGTCCCCAGCCCTCCCCAAGCACGGACCCTAAAGAGTTGTCGACCGTTTTGTTTGGTTAGACTCCCTGTTTTTTGTCATACTAAGACCCATCAACGAAGCCAACCACCATCAAATTGTGTCAAACCAGAGGGTGGTTAAGCACAGCTGTTGGTTTGACCATGTTTGACCATCAGTGCTTGCCCACACCTGTGGGCTGTTGGTTTTACCCGTCGCTTGTTCACCCCGTCAAACAATGGCACCTACCCGGATTGCAGGTGGGTGCCTGGAAGTTGCAGCAGCGACATAGCGCTGGAACGACCAAAGATTGCCTTAAGGGTGACTTGCCACAGCTGCAGCCTGATGCTTTTGTTCAGTTTGATCACTTGGAACATGTCGGAAATCAGTCGCGGCAGGCTGTATGATGATAATCACTAGGCTATACCTAGAAACCACCCATTTCAAAGTGATCCACAACTTGTTTAGACATCAAGGAGCTGACCAGCCAAGAATCACCGAAGACCACATGATCGCAGTGGCTGGTCGTTTGGAGGAAGTTTTGGGTGCCCAAATTTGGGTCGACCGCCTCGAAGCTGGTGTACAGTTCTGTATCTGGCGGGTATCCCCGGGGTTGCTGTCCTAGTGTTCGCTGTCAGGCTTCAAGGGGTTTCAGAATATCAACTTATTATGTGTTTTTTTTTGTTTTTTCCGGATGGCATATTTCATCATTCAAAGGTCAGAGGTACGCCCTGTAGTTACATCCTATCATGGTATAGTTACACTATATCCACACTATAGCCACACTATACTTCCTGCAATCTACAGCCTCTGTGGGAAACCCTGACTTGTCACGGGGCACCGTGGCTAAGCCGAGGTGATTTGTTTCAGTGCATCCTGCGGATTCAGGCACTTCGACTGCGACATTTGGTAGTCGAATGAATCAAAGCAATAGCAAGCTGCAAAGATTGAAGATGGAAATGATTTCATCAAATTTCATCACTTTGCCGCGGGTTTAGGGTTTCATTCCATAAGCAAACGTATTGAAGCAAACTGAGAACTCCTGCTGTTTCATACGCACAGTTTCAGTTGTGTGGAAGCACCCCTGCAGACATCGATCCCGGAGCAGGAGTCACTTTCGGAGTAATGGTTGGTGCTTGGTAAGGCTGGTGAGGTTGCTGTCATAACAATCGATGACTCATTAGTGTCTAGCTACGAGGAATAGATACCTCACTAGTTGTCAACCACTAGTCATTAGACATGTAGTTAGCTAGGATAAATAAATCTAATGACTAGTGGTTGTTGGCACATGGCGCTGGGTCTTCTAGTTGCGCAAAATCCTCACTACCATTTCGGCAATGCCGAACGCCCCCCATCTAAAAGTCCTTTGATGCGCAGATGATTCATTGCTGCGGTGCCATTTGGTGCCCCTAAAACGCTTCTCAAATCTTATCAATTGATGTGTCACTAACTCGGCAGGGCCATGACACTATGTAGGGCTGAGCTCCCAACATATGCATAGTTTCGTCCGCAGCTATACTTTTTGAACATTTGACCAATTGATCTGAAGTAACAAAATCACCACAAATTCTCATACAGTTAAACAATGAGAGAATCATGGAGAATATGCCATGCTTGACTAGGAAAGTTGTTTACCAACAATCTCCCCCTATAAAGAATCAATGCCATGTCGTTGCCGGTTCCTGGATGCACAACTGGTATAGTGGCACTGCGCCCGGTGAACTCTGGTCCATCATCCGAGGCCAAATGCGGCATGTACTGTGAGGTGCGGAGCACAAGCGCTGAGGCCCTGTTGGGGAGGTGGTGAAGTCGTTTGGAGGTAGATCTTCTGTTGAAATCATAGTCATCTATTTCAAAGAGAAGATCTACACGTAGTCATCTACTTCTCAAGCATAGTCTAGTTGCTGGCTTTGAGAAAAACATGATTTCCAAACATTCGGATTCTTTTGAATAAACCAATGTCTAGTGAGTCTAGGTGCTGGTTTTGAACATTCGAACATTCTGCCCCAATGCTTGAAATATGGCAGTGGGTCAAAACCCTTAGTCCCCCTGGTTCCCCTACTATTAACCATTGTTTTCATGAAATTGTTGGCTATTATCCCCCATTAGTTGGTTGGTTACTATTGACCCATGGCCATATCTTGAAATGCTTGGAGGGCACAGCCATGGTCCATGGCGCTCCACAGGAGCTCCAGCTGAGCTCCTTCGGCATGCTGCGCATGGATGAGTCCCTCGGCGCAGTTCCGGCGCGCGGCGCTTGGCATCGCGCCAGGGGCGTCCCTGAGATGCTGGGGGATGTCTACCTGCGGGGTGCGATGGCGAGCTGGGTCAAGCAGTTCACCAAGCAACCCATGGTGAAGCCTAGCTGGTATATGGTTGATAATAGGGAGAACAACTAGCAACTATAGGGGATATATACCAGCTATAATGGGTCAAGCAGTTCACCAACCAATTTCATGGGGGATAATGACCAACAATTTCATAAGGGAAACAATGGTGAATGATAGGGGAACCAGGGGTATGGGGATTTGACCCACAGCCAGATAGGTTTTGATGAATTGATTTAGGCGGTTGAGTTTCTCACGTTTCTAGATCTACCTGCTCGTTTTTTTGTTTGTGTGCCAGATTTTTTGGTGATTTGATTTTGGCGCAACTGCTCCTTGCTCGGTTCTTGCCGCTCGTTTGCCGGTTTGAGTGGCGATCGCCTTGTAGATCCTTGTAGATAACAACCTACCCAAATTGTTTGCTCGGATGCCACATGTTCTGTCCATAGCTCGGGGCAACGACAAAATAGCACATCGACTTGGTTTCCTGAGTTGCAACGTGGATGGGTATTATCCTTTCATTTCTTTCCATAGTCATTTCCTCACAAACGAACATCATTAATTATCAACGATGTACATACGCATCATGTAATATGTATCATTATTAGAATCAATTATGTTCATATACGTATATTATATATTTACATATGCAATTACTGCGTATTTCCCTCTCTCTCGCCCTCTTTTTCTGATCCTGCTTGTGCATATGTGTCCAGATTCCATCTTGGTCAGGACCCGCAGCTGGCGCGATTCGGCGGTGGATGTGCAAGTCTCCAACGGATCCCCCACGCCGTTGCTGCGCTTCACAGAAGGTGGGGCATGGGACGGTCCAGATGGGAAGCACCGATACGCACGGGGATAGTGTAGCACAGTTCAGAGGATGACCGGCAGGAACCATCACCAGAAGGGTCAATCGTTCTGGGCTGACCTGCAAGAATAAGGGTGCACTTTTAGTCAGGCTGAATGGTCCATTGATAGGGTCGCTATAAGTAAATTGGCTAGAGAAATCAACTGGTTCCTAACGGCCAAATGATCATTATGGTGATTTCGCGTTAGGAAACAGTCATCTCTTGGATGAAAATTGTTGGGTTTTAAGGGCCGTTGTAGGCAACCTATGAGGCAACAAATGACCTATAAAGATGCAACGGTATCTTTAGTGGACGGTCATCAATACTTGGGGACTCCAACGTTTGTGATTTCACATCAGCCATTCTGAAGAAGGGAAGTGAAATGGATGCACAATAGATCACCATCATGTGTCATCATGTACCACCCTGTTTTACCATGTATCACCATGGACCACGTCTCAGCCAGACTTTTTGAGGGGCTTAGTCTAAGATCAATATGTGCCTCTCATGAGCGTACCCGTCCCAAAAAAGTGGTCGGATGGATAACCAGGGAAACGCGGGTTCGCCGTCGACAACCCACATAAAGTCACCTGCCCTACGTGGATCGTTGATTGTAGGGGTGGTTGACTTCAGCTTACTCCTGCAGTTTCCGCGAAAAAAAACATTCAATTCATCATGTTGATAGCCGCTGAGTTGTTTATTTGTGTGTTGTCAGCTTGGTACTCAGAAATCTGCTGGGAATTGGGAAGGTGAAAGTCCAGAATGGAGCATGTGCACCCATGCCTTTGGGTCCTTTCGCGACAGTCCAAGTCCAAAATTTAGGACCACCCGAAGTCGAGTGGCTGGTTTGCCAGCAAACAGTTGAAAGAAAGTGGTTTCTAAAGCCAGGGAGGTCCGGCCAAACCATCTCAAAGCTTGGGTCATTGTCTGAATCAGGAACCGTTGAGAAACCAACTAGGTATGGGGGCTACCATCACGTTTGGATGCCCATGTTGAACAGGTCCTGCTGGTCTGCTCCAGATAGCTCGATAGCTCGATACTCCCAGTACCCATTCTATCCCATTCTATCGGGAGCTGTTGAAATCCCCCAGCACCGCCTTATGCTTGGGTCACTCTTTGACTATGAACGACCCCGATTTGATGTTGACTAAAATGAACATCATGAAGTTTTTTTTAATACCGGGCCACACCAGTGTTCAAATTGTCACTTAAATTTGTGTTGAACATTTGTGACTATATGAAATAGTTCTGATCTGGTTAGTGGTTTCAAACATGTCTTTCTTATAGTGTTACCAATGTTTGGTTGAGTAACATGTTTTCGTGGGGGTTGGTTCAACAACGAACTAGTAACGATCATAATCAGCCATTAATATCATATAGAATAGAACCATTATTATCATTATTGACCATTCTTAATTAAGCATAAATAACCAGTGATATATTCCATTTGTTTATTTCCCCCTGCACTTGTCGTTGTGCACGCTGCAGTGGGTTGAACAGCCACCTTGCTGGCCACACTTGAAGGCAGCGAAGGCGAGGGGAACCCCACATTGAAGGAGGAAACGTTGAGCTCGCAGGGAACTGCACAAGGCCAGGATGACTCGCGGGTGACGACTCTTGATCTGGCTGGTGGTTGGGAGGCAGCCAGGGGTACCCATGCAGCCTTTTAAAGGGCCTAGAAAGGGCGAGTGATTCGGAGCTACGAGGAGGCTTCTAACCAAATTTCAAATGCTGTTTAATGTCATGTTGCTGTTTCTTTGGCTGCCGATGCTGGCTGAACATCCGTTTTTGACTTGTTTTGTTTGCCGCTGTCGGTGTTGGTGTTGGTGTTGTTGTTGTTGTTGTTGTTGTTGTTGGTGGTGGTGGTGGTGGTGGTTCTTTGATTATTTGTGTGTTTGTTGCCGTTGCTGCTGTTGAGTTTGATTGGTTGCATGCTCGCATGTTTGTTTGTGTGTTTCATGTTTGCTCGAGTATGTGGTCTTCGCTGATTTTGCTGCAGTTTTGTTTGATTGTTTGTTGACTGTTGTGTTCTGTGTGTTGTTTCATGTTTGTTGATAGGTGTTTGTTGTCGTATTGTTTGTTTTTTGGTTGCTGGTGTCATTTGTTGCGTGTTTTTTTTTTTTGGGGGGGGTCTTGTTGCTTGGGTTTATGTTGTTGATACTTTTGTTGGTTCAGCTGTGGGTGATGTTGTCACTTTTCGTGTCCTTTCATTCTTGATCATTTAAGTGTATTAAAACCATCTGAAACGAGTTCTTAAGTACTTTAACCATCTTAGACCTATGGCGGCCGGATTTAATCCTAGCATTGGCATTGTGACGTAATTTAGCGAGTCGTGTCCGTGTGACATGTCAACGGCGCAGAAGTTCACCCCATGTGGTCAAGGTAAGAGTTTTTCCAGCAGATCCATCGATTGATGGCAGCAACAATGAGCCTCAGATTTTAAAGGGCTAAGTTGTGCAGTGAGCAGTTCCAGTTTATATCATTTTATCATGGAGAACTATGACTATATAGATGTGATTACTTCTGTGATCGTATGTGCTGAGATGTGTTTGCACAATGCATGTGTAACAGCTCCCAAAGATCCTCAAAGATCTCTGTGTTTGTTTGCACATGGGTCGAAGTAACAAGTCACAAGTCGTTCTCTGGGGCTGGAGTCACTGATACCAGTTGATCGCCGGGGATGGGATCGGCTTTGTCAACGGTGGTAGCCCTTAACCAACAAAGTTCATAGCCATGATTGGCAACTAAACAACTATAGGGGTTGGCAACTAAACAACTATAGGGGAACAAATTTTGTTTTGTACAAATCCTGATGCTTTGGTCTTTTACACTATGGCCTTTCGCAGCAGCCTCGAGACAGTAACCTGGGGAAATGCTGGTCACCGTTCATGGGAGCGAGCGTTGCAGCTCAGATGGCTGGCTTGCCTCGTCAATATTCGATGATTGACAGGGTACTAATTGATCTAATTGGCTAATGCTAGATGTTCAAAAATCTTAATTGGCTAACCAACCAATGGTGAATGGCTAGCGATAATCATTTCGCTAGGATTGATCATGGTAGATGGCTAACCGCTAAGCTGCTGAAATCTGTTTGAACTGTATCCACCTCCAGGCCGCATACAGTAGTCAGCAGGAAACACCTAGACATCTCAACGGCAAAGAAACTCATAAAGAAAAGTCAACGCCAACTTAAATCAACCGCAACATCCTAGTGAACATTAGGCAAGCCACGGTAATCTTAACATTTCATTCTCAGCGTGTTTGGTGGGAAATGGCCCTGGGTTTGTTCGTTCATTGCTCCATGATCCGCAGCACGGGTTGCCGCGATCCACCTGTGCGACCGTGTAACTCAACAGCTTGCCACCATGAGTCACCAGCTTCAACGATGACCGGTCTCCACCAGCAGATCTTCAAACTCAGCAACTGTGATCGAAGCTTGCTTCGATTGTAGGGAA
>VSDK01010616.1:424427-493650 GCA_009767595.1 Symbiodinium kawagutii | reverse complement strand
CGAACTCATTTTTGTTCCTCAAGGTACTGGTAAACACAGGGCTATTCGACTGGACCAAAGCTATGTTCCTGAGGTAGGTTCCACGATTGAATGATGGCAACCCTCATGAAACAAAATCAAAAGCCTGACGCAACTACGATTGACCGTTCAGAACGAATCCTTCAAGCATTTTAGCACCCAATATTATCCATTCTGAACAATATCACTCATTAACATCTTCAGATGTTAAGCATGAATCACTATCACTCGCTAGTCTTAAGCATCGTTTGCTCAGATGTCACTGTCAACCAAGTTACTCCTAAGGGTGGGCCCGTTATGACTAGGTTTAGATTTACCATTGACCTGCATGTAGTTGTACCATTTGCCTGGTAGTTTAGCCTCATGGCCTATATGGCCACTTCCATGGCCATATTCAATGCCGACCAAATTACAATACCATCATAAGCCAGTTACGACCATGACATAATTTATGATAGTCACTAGCACTTGCAATTCTCCCTAGTAAGGCTGTTAATGAGCCATGGATATCCATGGAGAACCTATGCCATAACGGGATGGTGATAACCTGGTCCCATCCCCGAGTTGCCCGGCAGGTCTCATGGAGACCTGGTCCAAGTTGCCCGGCAGCGGAACGACGTGTTTGGAGTTGGAGGCCGCGGCAGGCCTCGCAGGACCCGCGATTTGGGGCCGTGAAGTGGTGGCTCTGAATGGTGCTCGGTCCAATATGTTTGCGGCAGGTTATGTTTACCGGCTGGTGGTTTGATTTTACATTTTGTATTTTCCCTTGTCATCACTGAGAAATGGTTGACGTTGACCAATATGTTTCATACCGGTTGAAACCACCAATCAGTTACAGTATTAATGTTGGCTTTGTTGTCAGTTTATGAGCTTTTGGTTTCTACAAGAATAATCTTATAGTCAATTTGTATGATCTTTGGTTTTTTGGCTTCGTGTGTGTGGAGGATCAAGACAGTCTTATAGTCAATTGGTCAATCCTTGGTTTCTGCCACTCTGCTCAACTTTTATGGTGACCGTTTCATCCAGGCATAATGGATGGCGATTCGATTTGGATATTGTTTGTTGCAAGATATACTGAGCTTGTACTCCAAGACCTTTATTCGGGCTTTGCTTTGACTGAGTGAGACGCTAACCTGCAAATGTTGCATCGGGTGACCGAGTGCACAAGTTTTGTAGCGGGTGTCGTGAATCCATTCTGTCCTCGAAGGACTTTGGATCTTTTCTGGAAATCTTTTCTTGCGAATCATCGGTGTGACTTGGAACGCGCGTGGAGGGTGTGCTGGATAGGCATAAACACATTCTGGTGGTTTCTCAAGTCATAGGGGACCTCCAAGATAGCGTTGGTTTAATACTACAAATGGTTGATATTGGATCATTTGGGGCTACTCCCATTTCAAGAAACCACAATATGGATTATTTTCCAGCTTCCATTCAAGTCACACACACACACACAAAAAAAAAAAAACATGAAGCACCGTGCGAAGGGAATCGCGCTTGCGGAGGATTGACAACCATGAACCATCAATTGAATTCTATTTTATTTGTTTTCCCGCGTGGAGCCTGTTGGCAGCACTGCTGGCTTGCAATGATTGAGCTTATACACACTGGGGAATACTCAAGCAGTATGTACTTAATGTGCAAATAATGACTGGCTTTGAGTCTTGCTCGTCTATGACTTTGGTTCCGTAGTGCTTACATGAGGCTGTTTGCATGTGATACTGTGCACTGATGAGCTTGAAGGCTTTAACGGGTAATTGGGGATGTGACCATACAGATGAATTGGTTTGTTTGTTCCTACTTTCCTTTTGGACGTACATATAGCTCATAAATCATCTTAAATTCAAGTGAAATCAGTTTTCAATGGTTTGATGTTCACTCATGTCGAAATTGTTTGGGCTTTCTTCATGTCTCTGTGATATTTGCAATACTCTGTATGACTTCCGAGTGAAGCAGCAATATTTTCTGATACAAGAGTCAAACATGTTAGCAATTGCTGCTTGGGATCACAAGTACCAACCAACCAATCAGCAGAACACATCGTTGCAACATGTTGCAACAGGGTTGTGGAAACTCTTCCACAGCTTGTTTCTTCTAGAATCTTCTAGATTTTCTAGAGCATAGGCGCGCACAGATTTGAAACTTCAGTTGCCTCATGCAAAATGTGGAAAACCGTTGGGAGATCAGAAAGTTGGTAGTTTCTGGTCTTTGGGTGGTGTCCTCAGCAGCATTGCCTCATGGAAGGTTTCCCTCCTAACGAGCGGGTCGGGGCAGGTTATAGACACCGCTGCGAGTCATTAGAAGCTTGCTATCCATTGCGAATGCCTGCATGCGCGTGTTCACCACTGCTACCCCGTTATGTATGTCGTTTGACAAATGTCATAAGGCTTATAGATTCTTGGCAGACAAAGCAAGCTATCCACGATGATCTTTAATGGTCAATCATTACAGTTTGTGTGGTAATTTTGTTTCAATATCAAAATGCACAGCAGCTCAAGAAATCCACGTATCCGAGGGTGTGCTGTAAATAAATTTGTTCAAAAGATCTCAGAAAATGTTATTTGAGCAATTCAACCGGCATCCAGATTTCTTCGAAATGCAGCACTGTGGTTTTCCCAAGTTCAGAACGCATAAGAAGTAAGAGAACACAACATGAGATACATGAGCAACAACTTTTATTTACAAGTGAATTTGTCAGTTGTTTTTCAGTTAATTGGGCTGGACAATAAATAAAATCCATCGCTCACATGTTGGTTTCTTCAATCTTCCACTCCGGGGACGCCTGGTAAGACCTGGCACCGTGCAGCCTGAGGGCCCCGTGGGAGGCTCCATGGCTTTTCAGGTCGCAAAAAGGGTGGTTGTCCTTTTTTTCTCACATGATAGTGGTCAATGGCATGATAATGGCCAATGGTTGATAATCATCAGTTAAGTATATATACTTAATCAATGAGTGGTAAAGTCTTTGATAGTTTCAGACATCGTTTTATTTTCCCCCATGTGTTGCCAAATGGTTGGTTGGTTGACACGTGTGTTTTTTCAATGTCTTTGATGGGGATAGAAACGCCGACCAGTCATACTTTCTGAAGGAACACATCGAAAATCAACTACTCTCTATGTAAAATTGATTGTTCTACTAGAAATAATATAGCGGTCCAAGGGCACCCCTGCAAATGGCAACAGGGATTGCTTTTCAGGTGCCAAAAAGCCAAAGTCTTTTGGGCTCACACTGCAGCTTGGCCGCAGTTGCTGTACCACTGGGATGAGCGATAAATAGAGCAGATGGTGAGTGCATAGTTTATGTCAATGTCAATGATGGTCAAGTTGATCAATTGTCAATATTTTTCACACTGGCAAATTGAACGGTGGTGAACCAACGGGGATGTTCTTACCATGATCAATCAGTGTGTAGCCACGCTTTTCTTTAGATTGGTGGTCACTTGTTTGAAGGTGCGAGCTCCGAATTAAGCAAAGAATGGTGTTTCTTAAGGCAAGAACCTCAAACAAATTGGTTGATGATCAAACAACAATTTGTTTGTACAATCGCATATGTGTTTTACTCGTTATGTTTGTTCTTACTTGTAAGATGCAACAGTTTTGCAAACCTTTTTGGGTTTGATGATTGTATGAGTGTTAAATCTGATTTGGAAACGGAATTTGAATCTAGTATCATTGTTTAATATTGTTTACACTGGATATGTATGCACATGTACACAATACATATAGATATACACACGTATGATGTTACGATATCATAGTCTTTGATTATAGCAATCTTACTATTTGACTAATAGTGAAAATCGCAAGTGCCTATTTGATTGGTTCTCTACTGATAGGATTGTGAAGTGCAATAACCATGAAACAAATAACCATGGTCCATAGCTGTTGTGAATGTTGCAGCTGGTTTTATCACTATAAATGATTAATAAACAACTGGATGATTTGGGGGTACCCCTATCTATGAAACACCCATATGTAAACTCACAATCTACCGTAGATGTGTGATCTACATGATCTACTTTTGATCATCATCAGTTCCTCGTCATGAAATCCGACGATGACATGACGTGCCTTTGGTCAACTGAGCAGCCCAGGGCGAGACCCAACAGGGAAGAACAGTTTAGCCATGGGATGTTTGTCCGGCACAGGGTACCCACAACCATATATCGGTTTCTCAAAATAGGGTAGCCCCAAATCATTCAATATTCATCAATAAACCAACCATTCTGGGGGTCCCCGATTTTGAGAAACCATCATATCCCTCCCAATGTCGATTCCTGTCTCCCAACTTATGGTTGGAAGTTGCTCAACCGAATGCAGGTTGCCGATCCCTCTCGCACTTGGAGTACTTCCACACTGCAGATGCGGTGCAGCGGGGTGCTGGTGAAGCCAACGTTGCCAACACAATATGGCAGGTGGTAGACACGGACTTAATCTGAAAGATACCAGCAGGTGGTTGATGAAGTATTTTTTTAAGTGTACAAGATACTTCATATCAAACGTTCATTTGCCTAAGAAAGTTCATTTGTCGTCTGAAATATTTGTACCCCTGGTTCCCCATCATTGACCATTGCTTTCCCCTACTATTGGTGATTATCCCCCATTCCTAGTTCATCAATATTGACCAATAGCCATTTGTTTCGCTAGACCAAGCAATTCTCCCCATACCCCAACCCTTTGAGTGATATCCTCAAATGCTCAAAGGGTGCCCCAATGCTTGTTCACCACCCCCTATCCTGGAGACACGAAACAGCAAAGAATCAAGCCTGGGCATGTGATCCACTACATGCATAGTTTTGTGGCAGCAGATTTGGTGTGATTCAAAGAAGTTCAAGCGACTTTTGATATAGGACTGGTCCAAGTTCCATATTTATTTGGCTGATTCCAGGTTATCATGGTTATCTTAGTGATCTGAGTTACCCTCTGGTAATCTAATATATAGCGAAGAAGAATTCCCAATTCGTATATAAAGATATGTTGCCCATTGGAAATGGGCATGTTCCAGTTAGGCTATGCTTGATTATCAGAGGGTAAGTTGTGGCTTACTGAAAGTGTTAGAGTAATCACTTTGTAGTGCTATATAAATGCCAGTTAAACCCATTTGTTTGGTGGTAAATGATGGTAAAACCTGTTTTTTACTGGCAAATGGTTGTTGAACCCTTTTAGTAAATGCAAATGATGGCAAAGCCCGATGTCTTCAGAGGTAAATTATAGCAAAACAATGATAAATGATAATTAAACCACGTAAAACCCTATTTGTTCAAAGGCTAACGGCAAAACCTATAGCCTATATGTTTTTATAGCAAAACCCACATGTCCTCGTAGCAAAACCCACATGTCTTGATAGCAAAACCTTGATTTTTCATAGCAAAACCTGGTTGGTGGTTTTAAACCTTTTTCATTTTCCCTAGTAGTTATTAACAAATGCTTGGTTGACTAAGTTTTTTTCCACAGAGGTTCAAACCATCAACCAGTGAATATACAAGCTCACACATTGTATAGGGGTGGTTCAAACCACCAACCAGTGATGATCATTCTTAACCAGTGTTGCCACATCTAGTCATTATTAACCAATTATTAACCACTTATGAACTCATTAGTGACTCATTAGCCAATGTTACCATACATAAAACCGTAGCGTGACCGCTGCAGTCGTGTAGCTTCACCGGCAGCGAGTCCCGGAGCCGTCGTCGCGCGCTCTCGGTCGTTGCGTCAGGTGCGAGGCGAGCTGCGGAAATTCGAAGCGCTGGTTGGCCACTTGGGGCGCAGCCGTTGCGTGGAAACGGGCGCATCAAATGGGGGGAGTTTTCGTTGGTTAACCAGGGGATTATAGTGGTCAATGTTTTTTGTTTTCTAGTTCACTAGGGGATTGTAGTGGTTAATAGGTCTTTTTTCTAGTTCACTAGGGGATTATAGTGGTGAATAGGTTTTTTTTCTGGTTTACTAGGAGATTACAGTGGTTAATAGGTTTTTTTTCTGGTTCAGTAGGGGATTATAGTGGGACTACAGTGGTTTTTCCAGGGGATATAGTAGTCCTAGGGGTATTCTAGTGGTTTCCTGGTATAACGTTCATCCTGGGGTATTTCTTCCTGGTTCACGAGGGGATTGTAGTGGTTTTTCCAAGGCACAAACATCAAAGGTTTAATGGACTAAGTTGGTTAATCAATTGATGGTTGATGGTTCAATGTTTAATGGCTAGGGTCCATTCACTGGGTTAGTTGATGCTCAATGAATGGTTGATTCATAGTTGATCATGGTTCAATGTTAATGGCTGATTGATGGTTGACTCATAGTTCAATGTTTAAGTCCGGTAATTGTTAATCTATGTTTGTTAAATTAAGAATTGCTCACGATGCTTAAGCAATGGTTGATGAATAGTTGATTCAGGATCAATAGATGCTCCATAATGCTCACAATGTTTGTATAGTTATACAATGGTTTATTTTTGTTTGATAATGGCTCACAATGGTTCATGCCTCCCGAAGGTTTAGTAATAGGTCACAATGGTTAGTTGAAGGTAAATGAAGGGTTAGTGATGGCTACGCCACATGGTCTCATAACTATCTACTTCATGCTCACAAAGACAAGTTTGGTCATTAAAAGTTACAACACAGTCAAATCTGACTGGCCGACATCACCAATCATCTGGATGCAGCCAGACAACCATGCACCATCAACCATGCAATTTCCACAATGTATCAACAGTGTGCAACTTGAAAAGAAGCTGAAATCGATCGTTTGAAATTGCTTTCAGGTTGTACCAAGCTAATCCAAGCTACAAGAGCTGGGAATGAAATTTGTCATTCTGTTCGGACATTCGGGGAACCCCATGGTATGGACTTTGTTTACCGTGATCTTTCTACAAGCTTTGCTATTTGCAGGTCCTTGGCGGGCCGCATTTCTTCTGCAAGCAATACCTTCCAATTTGTGTGCTGATCGATGGCACTTCCAATCTATACCAATGACCGAACCTACTGCAATCTGAGCACAACAAGAATCTTATGACATGTTGTATCTACAATTAAACTTTCTGAAATAAAATCTACTCCAATCTGAGCACAACAAGAATCTTAGGACATCGTTTTTGTGTCAAATAAAACAATTTAAACAGCTGTATGAAGCTTCTAGCTACAGATAAACGTTTGCTAAATTCTAATCCAATCTAAGCACAACAAGCATTTTATGACATCGTTTTCGTAATAGTATTTTGTGATACTACAGATGAACTGTTTACAACATCTAATCCAATCTAGGCACAACAAAAATCTTATGACATTGTTTTGTGATAACAGTTTGTCGTCAATAACTTCATGAATCTTATAACTTCAGATGGACTTTTCTACAATCAGTGATAATGAGTGGTAATAAAAAAGACATTATTGCTACAGAAACTGTGGTTCTAAAATCTAATCCAACCTTTTGTCATGAACCACAGTTTCTGTAGCAATACTGATATACCAAAGTTGAAACTGTTCTAATCCAACCTGTTATACCCACAGTTTTTGTCATGAAATTCATTGGTCGTCAGACTGAGGTGAAGTCGAACAGCCCGGAGTGCTTCGGGTTCATCGCAGCACCGAGGCCAAGCGTGGGCATTCGCCGGCATTCGCCATGGTACGGATCAGCGGTGACCCCCTGGGGGTTGGGGGTTATAGCCCCAAACCCTTTCAGTTTGAGTTAGTTTGCTGCTATCGCATCAAAGTGAAAGTTCTTCAAGGTCCTTGGCATGAGATGTTTTTTGTTGATCATGGTTTTGCAGTGCCTTGCACACAAAATCTAGTCCTATCACATGTGTCGCTACGTGTTTCTGATATGACATGATCTTGGGCAAATCTGGACAGCAAATGCAAAAAGTACAACAAGCAGGCGGAATGCCAAAGGGTTGGACACCCGGAGAGGCACCGTTCAAACATCGGTTTGGAGGCATGCCCTGCTAAAGGTTTCCTCAGGGGTGGTATGCCCGACCGACATGATTGCTACGGGGTTCTTGGCCTCCATGATTTTGTGGACAGGCTCGTTGCGTGTCACAATGTGAAGCATGGTAAACTGCCGCCGCCCATCCTTGATTGGGTGAGAACCCAATGAACTAAAACACACCACTTGGGAGGGAAGCCAACCTTGACCAATTGTAGGTATTGGTGGTGTTGAAAAGGTAGAATTGCCATTGAATAAGTTTTATCTCACGGAACTTGGGCATAATTAAGAAATTTGCCACATGACTCTTATGACTCTGACCAACAAAAAATGCTGCGTTCTTGAAGTTGACTACACTGGACAAACCATCAGGTGTGCCCCAACCACATCGTACAGTTTGAGCAGACCATGGCCTGTGGTTGGCTGATGTTGGTTGTTAACCGGACTTACAATGACAATAAAAATAACAACAACAGCAGCAGCACCACCACCACCAACAACAGCCACAACAACTACTACTATATACTACTACTTCTTCTATTATGATTATTACTACTACTACTACTACTCCTACTCCTACTATTACTACTACTACTACTACTACTACTACTACTACTACTACTACTACTACTACTACTACTACTACTACTACTACTACTACTACTACTACTACTACTATTACTACCACCACTACTACCACTACTACCACTACTACAACAACTACTACTACCACTACTACCACTACTACAACAACTACTACTACCACTACTACCACTACTACCACTACTACCACTACTACCACTACCACCACTATTACCACTACCACCACTACTACCACTACTACCACTACTACAACTACTACCACTACTATTGCTAGTGCTACCACTACTACAACTACTACTATTATTACTACTACTACTACTACTGCTACTATTATTATTACTACTACCACCACCACTACTACCACCACTCACCACCACTACTACCACCACCACTACTACCACTACTACCACTACTACCACTACTACCACTAGTACCAAGACTACCATTACTACTTCTTCTACTACTTCTACTACCACTACTACCACTACTACCGCTGCTACCACTACCACCACTACTACCACTACCACCACTACCACCACGACTACCACTACCACCACTACTACTACTTCTTCTACTACTACTACTACTACTACTACTACTACTACTACTGCAACTACTACAACAACAACAACTACTACTACTTCTTCTTTTACTGCTGCTACTACTTCTTCTACTGCTACTGCTACTACTGCTACTACAACCACTGTTCACAACACATGAACTCTTTCCTTAAGAATCGCCAACAACATTGGCTTTCCTCACGAGTGTGTTTTCCCTGTCAGGGGTCTGTGCCTCGACTCATCCTGGACGCTCGCCCAATGGATTCCTCCAGTGGTACGGCTGGATCTGTGGAGCTGCAGATGGAAAACGGCTTGGTGCTACAGCAAGAGCCTGACACCTGGCTCCCATGTGGTGCGGTGGGGTGGGACCAGGAATCTGCTGATAGAATGTGCTAATGTCAATCCTGCTGATACGTAGTATGCACATCAATAGAGGTTTAGCAAGCGGAGTCTTTTTTATAGCGATCAAGTATCTCTTGATATGTGCAGATGCTTCTTTTCATCGGCGCTATCTCCCATTCAGAGAACAGAGGTGGTTTGATTGTGCTGATTCAGATTGTGCTTTTTCTTTTCAGGGGAACCGATGAGAACAAACCATTTTGAAGGCACCAAAATCATAGACACACCACGAATGCTGATACCTTTAGACCAGCCATGGTTTGCACCAGTTTGCAGGAACAGCTACTAGTTACTTACTTACACCCATGTCGCTTATGTATGTTAAGCTGTGAAAGGTCAGTGTGTATCAGTTTCATCATGATTGATGAATGATGGTGACATTCACAAGTGCCACAAATTGCAAGGGACACTTTACACCTCGATGAGCATCCCAAATCAGAATAACATATGCAATGTTATCATTAGGAGTGTCTAAAATACTGGCAGAGCCACGAAAAATGAGCCTCCGAAGCTTCCGCCCGACAGAAGTTGGGGGATAGCACAAGTGGTGGCCGTAATCCGAGTCACAGGACATAGAATCATGCTTGATCATCCTTGATTAATCATCCCTAATCATCCTAATCATCCTTAATTAATCATCCTGAATCATCCTTCATCCTTAATCCCAGCATAGCTATGCTGGTTCCCCAGGAAGGGCGGCAGCTTCGCTGGCGCATCAAAGAGTGGAGCTTCGATCCCTTCACGGTGCCTGAGCCCAGCGTGGAAAGCGAGCCCGAGGCGCAGGCTCCCGAGGCGCAGGTGCGGCGGCTCGCAGCTGGGTGAGACCCTCGTGCGGTGCCTGGTTGGGACCTGGGGTTGGACCTGGGTGCAGTGAGACCTGGTTGGTTCCAGGGTGATGAGGGACCTGGATGAGGCTCCACCAGAGGTATCAATAGAAAGGTATCATAAGGTTGGATGAGGCGATAAGGCACAGGTCCAAGGACAAATCTCACAGGGAACATGTAACAATGGGACCATGTGAAATTGCTGCCGCTGGAAGTGCAGCGAGGGAGGCTTCTGAACTGCTATGTGTTTTTTGGCATCTCTGTGGTTCGGGTGGCACCATCTTTATGGTGGACATCGCACTTAGCTTCTAGTTTCAAGCCAGGCCAGTGAGAGTGAAAGCGTGTCTGAAAGCGTTCGGCAGAAGCAAAAGAAAGATGCCAAGGCGGGACAGAAGACCTGGAGAACCTCGTTGATTGTGGATTGGGTATGCATGGCCATGAAGTGCCCGACTTGAGGACGGTAGTTTTTATGGTGTGTTTAAATGTGTTCCTTCTTCCGCATATGTAGAGTACGTAGGTGAGTCAACATGTGGCATACATTTTTGGAATTACAATTGCCAGTATGTAGCCTGTGTCTCTCGGTGTTCCGTAGCTGGTCACCAACCATGGAGGCCATTGCATAGATCTTGTTACGACAAGCATGAAGTGACATGCGATTTGGTTGGCTGCTAGCCTCAGATCAGTAACTTTGGCACACAGATCTCCTTATCTCAATGCTACTCCAGGCTGAATAGATCAGTGGTTTCTTCGTGTGGGTGTTTCTCAGAATACGGGTACCCCCAAATCATCCTTTGTACAACCATTTGTGTTAATAAACCAGCCATGTTTGGGGTCCCTCATTGCAAGAAACCACCATGTGATTCATTTAATGACTTCCAAGCTTCGCCGATCAACAATTGGTAGTACACTCTGAGTTGCAACACCCGATTCCGAATATCGGAACCAGCCATCAGTTGATGAGCAGTCCTGGACTGCTAGCGTTGCAGCCCTTCAAGAGGGACAGAGATTCAACTTGTAATGGTAGCTATGGTGGATGTGGGTTCTGAAAATTCTGGTACCCCTAAATCATCCAATATTAGATATTTATGAGAAAGCATCATATTTGTACGCTACCCGGTTTTCCTCAGCTGGTTTTCCCATCAAAGAACTTGGGGTGCAAGCAAATGGATCTAACATTACTAATTAAGCATCATCAAACATTATTGTTGGTTATCATTCCCTAGTGTTGACCGCTTAAGCAAAGATAGCAACCATTCACCATGCGGATCTATCATGAACTAACTCCACCATCAAAATTTCATCAACATCTCGCTGGTGTCCAGGCAGCAACCAAGGGCGCCGCCCCCAAAGCCAAAGCCAAAGCGAAAGCGGCAGCGGAAAAACCGAGCCCCAAAGAGGAGCGCAATGGCAACAGCGGAACAATAGGTCTCATCGGATCCCAAGCGTATGGTATGGTACAGGGTCGTACAGAGTGGTACGGTATCGTTCAGTATGGTACAGTATGGCACAGTATGGTACGTATAATTTTAGTAAGGCTCCAGGGTCAAAATTGCCAACCACAAGAAACAGATCCTAAGAATTGAGGGAATGTGGTCCCCTTGGTACCCCCAGAAATCAAGAAGATTCTGTGCACTATTTGGAATGCTCATTTCAACCATTGCAAAACCTCAAAGCCATTACAAAACGTGCTTTAGATTAGCTGAAGTTGATTTGATAAGATGGTCTTCATTGATATGTTCTTTTGAGCTATGTCATAGATCATTTGTGTAATTGATTAATTACACCATATGCCTTCTGACTCCTGCAAACGATGAGCGTGTTTTGCTGAGGGCAACAATAGATAGGAAACGGTTGTTGGCTGATGGTTCCACGTTGCCAAGCATTGTTATCCAGAACTAACCTCATTACCGTTACCCATCACCACCGAATCACAACAGTTCCTTCGCTAAGCGGTCATAGTATCACCTTCAGATTCACATAGTATCTAAAACTAAATGTGTTGAATAGAGTGAGTAATCATTATAAATATCAACCATATGAATGCCATATTATTCGAACATTGGCCATATGATTACCATATGAACGCCAGGTGACTATCATTTGATTACCAGATGATTACCATGTGACTCTGGTTGCCATATTCATAGCCAGCAGTTCACCATGCCTTCATGAGCCGTAGCTTGTTGGTCAGGCCTGTGGAGCTTCGTTTCGGGATCAAAGCTCCACGCTTGGGGGCACGCAAAAACCATCACGCTACTTATGATGGTTGATAATGATAATGATGGTTGATTCATCGTTGATTGGTCGAATGACATAGAGGTTGATAACGGTGATATATTCTGACAACGGTTCAATGTTGATAATGGCACACATTTCCAGACGGATATTTGGAGGTTGACTGCACACAGGTCTAGGGAATTAGCACGATCTTTTGGTGTTTAGTCCGCGCAGATCATCAGTGGTCTCGTAGGGTCGATGATTTGTGATTTGTTGTGCGTTAATGATGTAGTAGGTCACCAGCACTGCAGATCTGTCATTGTTATAATGTATCATGTTTAGACAAGTTTAGACAATTATTTTCTGGTTTACCCAATATGCACAGGCACGTAGCACAGACACATGCTTGGGCGTACGCAAGTTCAAGCCACACAGAGTAAGTTCCTTGGTGGTTCGAGAATTGTTCGATGTTTAATGTACGCTAATTGTGCATGACGCCACCATCAGGTTTGTTTCTTGGTTTTCCCAGTTCTTCTCTTCGGTGCATTAAGCATTAGATGCACAGACCAGGAGAGAGAAACAGACGATGAGAAGGAAGAGAAGGAGGTGAAAAAGAAGAAACATAAGAAACACAAAGAGAAGGACTTCCTTCTGCGCGATTGGTCGGACTCGATTGTTGCAGCCGCTTCCAGTTGCCATGTGGGCTGGCAACCAGTTGGTGCCATCGTAGGTTGGGCTGGTTACCTACTCTAATGAAAGCTGTCCATGTCCCCAAGAAGCTCCATGACGCTCCGTGGTTTGTTGGACTGCCCAGAGCTTCAAGCCTTTCTAGGGAAATGCCACTGTGGGACTTCTACAATGCTGCAATTGTCACGATATTGTTTCTTCGAAACAATGGTGGAATCGCAAGGGTGATCATTGCAATGATGATGATGATGATGATGATGATGATGATGATGATGATGATGATGATGATGATGACAGATGACAGATGATGGATGATGGATGATGGATGATGGATGATGGATGATGGATGATGGATGATGGGTGATGATTAATTCTGGATGATGATTTATGGTTGAACATGGTCAATCACGATTGCGATGGAATGGTAGATGTATGGTACGGGGATATGTGGGTACTCCGCATGCCATGCAGCGCGGCATAGTACCGAAGATATAGCATAATGTCATTCTACGGTTCGTGTGGGAATCCATCCAATTCCCTGCGATTGCGGACACCTTAAACACCAATGGACTGCTTCAACAAGGGGTGAACATCCGGTGGTGATTGACCTGGGGGGCAGTTTCCTGACTGCAACCAGAGGTCTCAATGGAAGAATGGATTGATCAATGCCTCACTCATGAAAATATTGAGCCCACACAAGAACTTGCAACTTCAGAGGGTTTGGAGGGTGACTTTATTTGAGTGTTTTAGAGTTTCAATGTTGAAACAGAAGCATGTGACCAATCATTTAGTAATCTTTTAGTAATTTGTATATACACCAATCATTTGTGTTGTGGTTAGCTGCTGATGGTTGGCCGGTTCCCAGACTTGGACGGTTGAGGAAAAAGGTCGACGCTCGAGTAGCGAGTCTCCTCGGTCGTCCTCGGAGGTCGCAGGGTGAGCTGCGCCACGGGGATTTGATCCAAGCATTGACGAGCGGTTTCTCAAAGCAGTTTGGGAATCCCCGAAATCCATGACTTATTGTTACAAATGGTGATGATTTAGGGGTGCCCCTTTTTTGAGAAACCATCATATAAATGATTAAGGATGGTTATCAATTCTCTCAATGATCACAAAGGACAGTCAAACATTTTATTGCTAAGGACTCAGCTGTCAGCACCCCCGCCACCGTTCCTACACTGGCGCCTTGATCTCTGTAGTTTTCCTCTAGTTTACTTTGTCCCTCAAACATTTGCGCAGGTAAAGAAAAAGAAAAAGAAGGACAAGTCAAGAGGTCGAAGTGAGCGAAAGGACAAAAAGGAAAAAGATAAAGAGAGACTTTGCGGCCAGTAGACAGAGCAGTCTTCATCCGACTGCCTTGTTTCGGATTTTGTTTGCACTGTCTTCAGTCCAAAATCATTATCTCAAAGGTGTTGCTCATCCCTCCGAATCCATGGATGTACTTCCATTTGAAAGACACTGCCAGCTTCGCATAGCTGCGCAGCTGCAATTACCAAATCCACCTTGACAGTCCCATTCATGCCAAGCCGTTGCACCGGAACATTTTGATCATGATCCCTATGAACATCAGACTATGCCGATATGGATCAATACCTCAATTCTTCTTTTTTGGCTACAAATCAACAGTGAATCAACATTCAAAGCCGCCATTTTCTATCGCTTCACCGGTAGGTCAACTATTTCTAGCTCCACGGGCATCACCCGATGGGGCTTCTCCCCACGGGGCTTCACCCCATATGGCGCCACCCCACGGCTTCACCCCATGGGTCCCGAGGAAACGCAAAAAGAAGAAGCGCGGCAAGTCGAAAGCATCGTCGCACAGCTCCCGGCGCCGCCGGAAACGCGGCAAGTCGCGGCGCAAGGCGACCGCTGGGAGCTCCAGCGAGCGCGGCAAGCGCCGCGCGGCGCCGGACTCCGAGCGCTCGGCTTCGAAGCCCAAGGAGGTCCGGGGTGCACTGCACCCGACGTGGAGCTATGAAAAGCTTGGTGGTTTCATGGGGAGATCATTTTTTTATGTTTTTTTTATAGTTTAACTAAGTGTTTTTTACGTTCTTTTTTAAATAGTTTAACTAAGGAGGATAATAACCAACCAAAATGGTTGACAAAGGGTGGTTCAACCACCAACCAGTACCTTTTTTAGTTTCATGTTTTTTGAGATTGTTGGTTGATGAAGTATTTTTGTCATAGTTTTTACCATCAACCAGATGATGAACGATATGAGGTTGGTTACTTGATTTGGGTGTGGAACACCTACTTTTCAGGCACAAAACCCAACCATACTGGAAAACCAGAGCCTGAATGCTTCATAGGTTGTCTCGATTGTTCTTGTTTCAACTCATACAGCGCGCAGTATGCAAGAAGTACTGGCTACAAACCAAGCATTAGGTGCTGGGTATTTAGCAAGTTGCAAGTTTTGCCACACCGAAGTTTTGCCACTTCGTAACTTAAGTTATTTTTGACCAGTTGTGCTTCATCAGGGCTTGTTGCTGAAGCGATTCGGTGTTAAGTCATTGGATTGCAGGCCCGTGTGGCTCAATTCCAAGTATCACTGGGATCCGGGTGAACGATGTGACAGACTGGGTTTGTTTGTTTGATTGTTTGTGGGATATCATTTTCTTAAGATTTAAATATTTTGGTGCGTGCCCAAAGACCTGGTAAGTATTCCGGCTGGTCGATTCACATCGCGGTGGTGAGTTTAGCTACTGGTGGTATGCATACTGGACAAAAGCTGTATGCACTATGCATATTATATACATCATAATTACTTACTTATGTCTATTCAAAAAAATGTGTCTAAATATCTATATATGTATATATGTTTATATCTGTACACGCAGTACCTCAACATTGTTGGCTAGGTCAGTATCGTAACTCAGAACCAAGCATTACATACTTAGTGACTTGGTAACTATACAATACTTACTAGGTACATCTAGTGGCTAACTTGACTTGGCAACTAGTATACATGCCGTGTACTAACTTTGCTCACTAGACAGTCATTTGATGCCAAGGGTTTCACGGCACAGGAGAAGCCAGCCCGGGCCGCCAGTCCGGTCGAGGAGCTCTCTGATCGGGAAATGCGCTTAAGACGTTTCGCTGAGCAGAGCAAGCTGATTCCACAGGTCACCGATGGGGACAGGAGTGTACCGGAGTGGCCAGGGATTTCGGTCAAGATTTCCTGATTTTGTAGTGGAATGATGTTCCGTTTGCTGTATGCCTTTTTTTAGTTTCCGGGGTTCCATGGGCCGCTCGCTATCGCAGCCATTCAATTCTATTTCGTTGTTTGTGTGACATGTTTTTGAACATTTGCGAGGTCTTTTGGTGTGAATGTTTGAGCAGCATGTAGGTTTTTGATGGTGTTGTTCGCCTTCGATGTGCTTATTGTGTTTGTTTTCTTCTTGTGGTTCCTTTTTGTCATTGTGTTTTGGATCGTTGCTATGGCTTGAACATTATCTTGTCCCTGTGCATTTGCTTAGTGCTACACACACAACTTGTTGTTTAGTGTGTCGGTGTCATTGTCGCGGTCGTTGTCGTTGTTGTCGTTGTTTGTTTGTCCGTTTTGTGATGGCGGTCGTTGATGACATTGTGGTATGGTGGTTGTTGTGGTTTATGTTGTAGTCATTGACTAGGACAGTTCGTTCACAAGACTCATAGTACTAAACGGTTTGTGTTGGAAAAATATACATAGCTTTACTGAATCCAACTGACTAAAATTAACAACATAGATTAGGTATTCACTTCTACCCTTCCCATTGAAAACATGACCAATACAGCTGTACTTTGGGTTGTGAGGTTTTTTACGATCAATGGTACGATACGGGAAAGCAACACATGGCCAAGCAAGACCACTGATCAATCCCCATGTATTGTTGGTTCAGCTAATGTATTGAATTATAGTGATATTGTGCTGTGTTTCTTGAGAATGGATTTATGAAACCTAAGTATGCAATACCACTTGATTCTGCAAAAAATATCGGGACTGGTGATAGGCACTGATTGGAATATGCGCGGTCATTGTACTAATCTTTACACACTGGTATAAATTTTGTTGATAGGGCAACTATCATTTGTCATGCGTACATGTCGAGGCATATATGAATACACATCACACATATAGGTGTATACAAGTACTTGTGGATGACTATGAGTCAACACGTGGTACCCAAGTAAACATAGCATCCCCAAAATGGACAAACAACGTGGAGCTGAGATGTTCGCCCATTTTTCAGGAGAGTTACAGTACATTATTTGTCATGATGCGCGTATCCTATATACACTGTGGTGTTTAATAATATGTAAGTAAAGAAATATGTAAACAACAAGGTATAGACATATATACTTACACCTGCAAATACCTACATGTTTATGTAAATTGAAACAGATTCAACTAAACTCACTCTCAGTGTTTCAATATACATAGGCAAATGCATATACATAGATTTTGATTTTTACATAGATACCATTGTAAACCATATGAAAATAATCAGGCGGCCGGTTTCTTTGCTGCTCCCGCAGTGAGGCCATGGAGGCCTTGAGGAATCTGAAAGCTGACCTCCAAGACAAGAGCTTTGGAGAAGTGAAGTGATGAGGTATAAGTTGATTAATGTTGATTATAGTCTTGATGATTTGGTGATAATTATGAGTTGATGATGATTATAGTCGATGGTTTTTCGTTGACTATTGGTTGAATATATGTGATGCTTATTGGATTTGATATCTAGCTTAATTATTGATCATTGCTTGAGTACTCAAAAGGGACAACAAGCATCAATCAACTTATAAGTCGATCATTGTTTGAACTGATGATTGTCAGTTTAGAAGTTGATGATTGTTTTCAGAACGTTTTAACTAATATGTTTTTGATCACAAGTCAAAACAAGTTATCAGTTGATAGTGAATTGGATGATCATCCAAGTCGTTTGAATAATAAACATTTGCAACCATATCCTGTGCGCAGAAACATCTCAGAAACCAAGTTCTCATTGTTTGGTTTCCCTGGTATTACTAATTTGTTGGTTGGTTGACTTGCGCATGTGTTTCAGGACAGTTCAACCACCAAGCAGATAGGTATTGAATGGTATTGTTAGCCAGATAGGTATCTTCTTGTTGTTCTCGTGCAGCCGCACCTAAGGATCATGGAGGAAGGTCCCATCAAGGAAGGTGATGGCAATCCCATCATTGCTCGCCGGCTGCATAGATGCCGTTGAGGCAACAGCAATAGCAAAAACAATAGCAACAGCAACAACTCTGTTTGTCGGTAGACTTGCCCATAAATTTTGACAGGGAGTTATGCTATAGCATTATGGGATGGGCAGTGGTAACTTTCTGGTACACCATTTGTGGACTTCCTGAACCTGCAACCAGGATTGTAAGCGATCTTAGTCCCCACTTTTATAGCCATTAAATCAGCAACCGTTATCAGCCATGAATTATAGAATCAACAACAGATCATGCAGACCCCTACTTTTAAGTTGGTGCAGAAGCCACTGACCTGTAAGCGGTAGTTAGTAGATTGCATGTAGTTCGTGTCGCGAGAGTTGTACCAGTACGGCTTACCCATCCCTTGTCACGAGCTCCGGTTCTGCAGGTGCTCATGAACCGTGCCTTGGCTGATTTTGCGGGTCCCTGTTGATGGTCAATCAGTACCTTTGGGTGTTTGTTATGTTCTTTTTTTGGGAGGTATTGTTTTACAAAGAGTGGATCTCCGCCCATTTAGTTTCGAAAAGATGGGTGTTAGAACAAAGAAGTTGCTGATGAATCCTAATAACCGGCATATTTTGAATCCTCAGATACTCAAGTGTTCTCGTTGTTTGGATGAGATCTCCGTAGTGTACAGGTGGGCTGTTGGTTGTGCCAACCAACCTTGTTGTTTGCTTTCATTCTGTGAAACACAGGTAATAAGACCGTGTATTCTACTCGGTCTTACGACTAGGAAGTAATTACTCATACTTGTTCAATGGTTTTGGTCTATGCACTTGGTGTTGAAATACCGTACCAGTTCATTTGATCTGTCTATGTCATCTTCTCACATATTATGTAGAGTGTCAGCCCTGTGCCCCACGCTGATAAACAGGAAATTCATGGAAATTCCACAAAAGATCTCTGACAGCCACCAAGAATTTCCAAATCTAACAAGTAACAACTACCATTTGGAGGAGCACGTGGCCAACTCTTGATAAACAAAGATATTTGCAGACTGAATTTTGACCAGAGAGGATTCGAAACGACGGGTTGCACATTCATCACGCTTGCATGACATTGGAGGTTCTTCGTGTTTCAATTGGATCCATCATGAACTTGTTGATAACCCAAATCTGTTGGGTGGCCAGCAGGTGGCAGTGATGGCCGGCACCAAAGCTGTGAGAACTCAGTGCAAAGTAGAAACTTGTCTTAAATGAACCAAATGTATGGCTTAAAGTGAGATGCCACAAAGTATGGCTTAAATGTTATGTCTTCAAACAGCCATATGCTTGATGAGTGACATTCCGAACGTCGATGAAACACTTGTTTTTGTGGATTGTTGAAATTACGCTTGTTGGTGCCATTTGCGGATGTGCGGATGTAACGCGTGTGCCGATGTATCTGGGTAATCATGAGATCGTGGCAGGAGCACTCCTAAAGCATGCAAGTGGTAGTGTTTGTTCATCCATTCATCCATCTATCCCATCCCATCCCATCCCATCCCACCCCATCCCATCCCACCCCATCCCACCCCATCCCATCCCATCCATGGCCTGTATTTTCAAGTCGTCAGGCATCAAAGAGGTAGCGGAATGGGCCCAGCAAGAAGCTGACCGCGAGGACAGCCACAGGTCACGGGTCACTGCATTTGTCCTAGAAGCCAATTATGAGCGGTAATGATCAACACAACAGTGACCAACAGTGGTTGATATGATATAGTTGAAATAATTATATACATTGTTGATATAACAAGAACCAACAATGGCCAACAATGGTTGTTATGACTATATATATAGTGTTGAATATTAGTTTGTAATTTATGGAATATGGTTGGTATTAGTTGGTAGCTAATGCTTGTTGGTTGTTATGATAAGTCCGAGAACTACGAATAATGACCACTGATTTCTCAGTAGCTTGGCAAGTTGCGAAGAATGGTGATTCACATTGGTAGTTGACGAAATCATTAAGAGTAAGTGACACGCACACAGATTGGATGTGATGGTAGCATCCTGGAAATGATCGATGGGAATATCTACAGGTAATAATTTTGGTATATTTTAATTGTTAGTTAGATCCGGTGGTAGCCAGTGATACCAGCGAAGATTGACCAATAAATGCGCAATCCCGGTAATAACAACGAGAGGATTCAGAAAGCTATCAGCAACCATTATCCAAGCCATTGGTGGTAGTGATTGTGGTAAATCATTCCCCAAAAGCTACTCGTATAATGGTTGAGAAGGATTTTGCCATAATGGGGATAATTTAAAGCTAGTGATAATGATACTACGATTATGTAAAGCTAGTGATCTATGTTATATAATGGTTGAAAGGCTTTTGGATCTGGTAAGCAGCGAGTGAATGCAATCTTAACACAATGGAAGTCAATGATAAACAATGATTTCCAGCTATTGATTTAGTTTATTTGATGTAGTAGTTTATGTCAATGACTACTCTGGTTCATTGCGGTAGTTGATTGATACTAATTGTGTCCACGCCCAACGCCCATTCCGACACACACACTTTCGGACCATTTGTCGACAATAGTGGGTTATGGCATGATAAAGACTAGACACACAACCACCCAACCCAACCACCCAACCAGCCACCCAACCAACCACCCACCCACCCAACCAACGTCGCAGGGTGCCGCATGTTGGGAGCCGATGACCCCGACAGGAGAAGGCCAAGGCCGACGCGGCACAAGCACCGGAGACCACCCCGGAAGTGACCAAGGCCGTCTGGGAGGCAGCTGCATCCAGTGAGTTAGGTAAGGTAGCTATGGGTATAATAGCACCAGTTTTAATACATAGAAAGAGATATGGCTATGGGTCAGTATTAATCAACCAACTAATGGGGGATTTCCACCAACAACAAGGGAAAACTAATGGTTAATGATAGGGGAACCAGGGGTACGGGGTTTTGACCCACAGCCATATATAGACTGGATCATGAAATGTATCAACATGTTTAGAGATATAGACATCACTGATGTCAACTGGTTCTAGTGGATACACTGATGTAACAGTGCGCATGAATACGAGTCGGCTGGATCTCCGAGACAAGCACGACTGGGGCTGCGGAGTGCCCAACGCGCCAAGGCCAACGGAACCGCAGCTGCGGAGCCGGATGCGGCGCCCGATCCCATGCTGCTGAGGGCCTTCTCCCTGCAGAACCAGCTGCCGGACAGCGTCGCTGGGATCAACCCGTGCTGGGTCAACTTGTTTGCTGGGAAATGGCAGGGTTTTAGATGGTGATGATTGCTGGGATTTGCTTACGAATAGTTGATTTGATAGGTCAATACCCTAAAATCATCCGAAAACCAGATGTCATTCTAGGGCCTGTACATGATTTTTTAGGCAACATTTGGACCCACCCTAAAAGAGTGGCTAAGTCTCAACTAGTTGCACTCAGTCGATTTGTGTTGCGGGGTTCTACGTACTTCATTAATTTGGTGTTTGTTAATTGGAAATGGTGAGCAACAGCAACACCACGTTGCACCTCAAAACACCAGGATTGATAGAAAACACCTGGATAGATAGAATATGAGATAATTAAGTAAGTCTGACTGGTACAGTAGGCCGCAGATTTCCATGTTGTTCTTAGTCATGACTCATGACATGATTCACACAAGGTGGGGGACCTTAGCTAAGTTGGCTTCTAACTTGGGAAACTACCAGTTATGCAAGATATAACTATAGTTAAATGATGTAAAATGGCTTAATCAACTATAGTTAAATGGCCCATAACTATAGTTGAATGATGTTAAATGGCTTATTAACTATAATCATTAACTATAATCATTAACTATTAGTAAAATGGCTTATCAACTTACACAACCAGGGGGGCCCACGGGCCCAGCGACTCATGGTACCGAGGCCATGGAGACCTTGAAGGCATTGCCAGGCGTTGGACGGGGTTCCACGTCGGTGCCACCCCGGGGACCCCCTCAGCCATGGTGGTTTCTTTGATCGGGGAAACCCCAAGTTATGGTTGGTTATTAGATGTTATTACTATATAATGGTTTATAAAGTGGATGATTTCCTTTTCGAAAAGTTTGAGCAAGAACTAGTGCATTTTTTCCGAAGAAACATTGATTTTCCAGTAGTTGGAACTTTGATTTGCTCTGCAAAGGAAAACATTGAGTTCCCCCAAATGCCGTTTACATGTTATCACTATAAAATGTCTAACAACTGGATGATTTAGGGGTACCCCTATTCTGAGAACATTGATTTTCTTGGGAAAAACAGACAACTACTGCCCTTGGAGGCGCACATAATGTTGTTGTTTTTTCTCTGTGTGTGTTTTCTTTAAACATGTATGTGGGTATGTTTACATACAGCATGCATATTTCTGTCCTGTCTATACCTATATTGGAAGCATGCAAACACACATACATAAACATGCGTCCATGGAGACGTGCGTATATACACGCACTTGTACATACACAACAGTTGCTAGTTCTCGCATTAACTATATGTATAGTCGTTAAAAAACTACTGTCATATATTTTGATTGGCCGGTTGTTTTAAACATGTCTCGTTTTTCCTAGTAGTTATCAACAAATGGTTGGTTGAGAAGTGTTTTTTTCATAGAGGTTCAAACCATCAACCAGTGAATATACAAGCTCACACATTGTATTCAACAAATGTGCTTCACGACCACCTCTTGGGATGGCCCCGAAACCAACCAGCCGTGGTTTGGACCGGCTCTGTTGTGAAGTATGGGCTGGCCACCCTGCATGATATGGATGACTAACGCACAACATTTGTTGGGTACAGTACGTTGTAATCTGTATAGATATTTGTTGCTATTTAATATTTATATATGATATGTGTATACTCAAACATCATACACAGCAAAACATGTGTTTTTAAATAAATAAAAATATAAATATATATATATATACATGTATATATTTAGCGATCGTTTCAGGCATGTGCTCTACATTACATGCCTCGCCATTTTCTGATTTCCAAATGCACGCGGGTGGCTCCAAGTTTCGCTCTAGGCGAGGTCTTGATGAATGTCCTGATGCTGGGACCTCTGGAGGCCTCTGACAACCCCACGGCTGCCCTGCAGAAGAGATGCTTGGAGCAGCGCCATCAGACCTCCAGTTCCGCCATAGCTCCCTGTTAGACTCAGTGGTTTTGCATTTGTGCATCTCAATGAAGGCATCCCGGTAGTCTGCACCAACTCCCATCATGACTATTTGAGTGGAGACAACTCCAGGTTTCATCATGATTCTGTGTTGCATGGCTTGCAGAAAACAGCCGTCTTCTTAGTGGTTGAAAAAGTTGTTGTCAGAGCAAGTGGGGCGCTGCTGACCAGCCGGCTTCGACAATGGCTTTCGCATGGTAGGCAAATTTTTGCAGCATGTCCTTGTGGATTTCACCATCTTGAAGTGATATGATTTTTGAAGACCTAATGTACCGGATTGATATTGCAAGAGTGAAGGGTGGGGACTTCTAACATGGGGTCAGCAGGGCATCCTTGGCTGAGAAGTGGGTGTTCTTGTTACGGAATGATTTGTCGATACGTAGCAACAATCCAAGAATCCAGAGGAAGTGAGCTTCCCAAATCATTTTACTTGGCTTGTAAGTAGAACAGCATAGAACAACTGCAGTACCAGCTGTTGTACATTTAATCATTGGTGGAATTTACAACCCAACATGTCTGCCTGGTGGAATTTCAAAGCTTTCTGTGTTTCCCGTATTTTTGTTGGCTCATACAAGGTGGGGCCCCCAGGATAGCTAAGTTGGTTTACAACTAGGGCAACTACTAAGTACTAGTTGTGGTAGATATAGCTATAGTTAAATGGCTTATTAACCAACTTATAACTGGGGGGGCCCCACCTTGTATTAATTTGGGTTCAAACCACCATTCTTGGCGAAGTAAACCTCTGGTTGGTTCGTTGACCTTTGTGGTGCCATGCCACTCGAAGCTCCTGACAGAGCTGATCAGTAACCATGGAGAGTCGGGAAGGCTTTGGAGCCGCCCCAAGTCACAGCTATGCGAAGGGGAGCTGTCTGACAGATGTCACGTGTCTATGTTTGTATCTATGCCATCCTGAAGTTGAATATGTTCAGCATTTGTGTGTGTGTTCTCTTACATATGTTTATTGTTTCATTTTTTGTGTTTCATGTTTTATGCTCATGTTAATCGTTTATGTTACCGTTATTGTTCACATCTTATTTGTTTTGTTCTTTATCATGGTTAGTGTCTTTATATGAATTGTTTGCCTTTTAACTTGTTTGTTTAGTCTTATGGTAAGTAGATGTTGTTGGTTCATCGAGGGACACCTGGGAGGCATCTCTGCCCCGAGGAATAGAGGAAGCTCGATGACGCTGGCGGCGATGCCTGCGCGACGAAAAAGATTCCCGTGGGGGCGCAGCAGGGTTCTGAACGGGAAGATGAAGCTGCTGATGTTGGTGTTGCGGTGCCGTTGTTGTGATATGACATACAAGTACTACATACAAGAATTAGCAGATAATGACTATTTAGTGTTAAATACAGACATAATGAACAAAATGATATATTTTCAAATGACTATATTGTTGTAGTGGTTTGTCCTATCTTTTTGAATAGGTAAATACATATTGATTGAACTATGTATACACATGCATATTCCCCAACCATTGGCGTAGACAACAAATCCATGATTCCCTCACCGAGATGGTGCCCGGCGGCCGTCCAGCGAAGTGTCATGAGAGTGCAGCCCAAACTGATGATGTTCCTGAGGTAAGATAAAACATGCTGAACAATGGTTGTATAATGGTGAGTAAGGATCAATAACGATCATTAATGATTGATATAACAGCTCATTAAGGTTGGTAATGAGCACGAATAGTGAACGGCCCCGAACTTGTTTAACGATTGACATTTGAGGAACTGACCGCATATTCGTACTGTCAGTTTTGCCTCGCCACAATCGTTGGATTATCATCCTAGTTGTGCACCTAAGATGCAAATTGAACATTTTGAATCATGATGTTTAGTCTAGTTCCATTGTGTTTGTTCCTGAAGAGCTGCTAACGATTCATACAAGATAATGTACTGTGGCTACTGGAATTGATTGGTCAGGACAGGCTGTAGTAAAGACAATCTGATGTTTTGTAACAACCCAAACAATTTTGTTACTACATTTGATCTTTGGTGTACTAAACAATTTGTAGGCTTATCCAAAAGCAAATTGTTTAGTAACACAAGACACGATGCTGAGGACCAGATCTTCCTGGAGAAAAAAGATGGCACTTGGACCTTCAAGCAGATTCTGAGACAAGGAACACGGCGACAGGGACGCTATGGTAGCTGCGACCGCTCGGTCAATGAACCCCAAGCAACAGCACAAATTTCTTTCTGGGGGAGTGGATACTTAGAATGATTAAACGTTACCACACGTTATAGGATTTTTTGTGGAAATGACTCTAGGCAGTGGTTTTTGAATCGTAACATTGTGCAATATATTTTCATAGATGATGTATAATTACATTACATGTGTATGATTCTACAGGGGAAGCCCAGACCAAACTACTGCTTGAGCATCTGCATGCGTTAGCATCTTGGGTCGTTAGCATCTTGAACTTGTTCTGTGTCGGTGTGGATCGGGGATTCTCCCAAGGTTGACCTTTCCAATACATCGATGAACTTGTCCCAGCCAATCAGTTCATGCTGGGTCCGTGGCTATCATTGCTGGCAAAGATATGCTTGTTGAACACAACCTTTCGGGTTTTTGACTGAGAGACGGACTAAATATTTTCCAAAGAAATACATTTGACATGAGTTTTGACACATGACACATATCCTTGCATGTAGACTAAGTTGCCGTCGGCAGTGCTTTGAGATATAGATTGACACTTGTTTTGACATAGACTCTGGCATATGGACAGACAAGACATTCTAAAATGCGTTTTGAAACATCGACTGAATAGACTCACATACAGATTGTGGGATGTTGTTTCTTGGGTAATTGTTTTAACATTTAATCAAACCTTATACAATGCACCGACATAGTGTGATGATAAGCTCTAACCGACAGGCAAATACATGTTTTGCTTACTCTACTAGCATACAGTTCAGGTTTGGTGCATGCACAGGAGACAGAGGACCAGGATAACATCACATGATATCTGGAAACACTGAGACAGGACCAACAGACCTACCGGGTGTTGAGCACCAATACCAGCAGAAGCACTGAAATTTATCAAAAGCATTGAAATGTACTGAACAAATGGAGTACAAGAGTACCCCTGTAAGTACCACCAACCAAATATTTGGTCGGTGGCTTCAATCGTGTTCCATTTTCCCAAATGTATCACCAAAGGATCGGTTGGTTAGTTCACTTGCCAATATTTTTCATTGGGGTGGTTCAACCACCAACTAGTGATGATCAGAATTTGCCATGAAAATCGTTATATTAACCATTATGTATATATATATATATATTTATATTTATATAGAAATCACTATTAACCACTAATGATAGGGGTGGTTCAACCAGCAGCAAAATACGGGCCGTTGATTTGAACCGATTGTCATCAGCCTTTGAGGAGGAACTGGTCCGAAATCCTTAGAGGCTGGGTCAGCAAGCGATATGGCAACCTTGCCTTGCGGACTGAAAATTCATTTGATAGGTTGGCCGTGAATGGCACAATTCACCAGATTGATGGTAGCCGATTCACTTTTTTTACATCTTTAAAAAAATGCCTTGGCATTCCGTTTTTTTACATATCAAGAAAAACATATTTGGTCTTTTTTTTGCTCCATGAAGTGGGGATCAGAAGACACCAACTCGCACCTGGTGTGTCAACTTCGAAGTGGGTAGCAATCTAAGATCTAAGTCCAGCCGTATCGGCATCACTGTTGGGATTTGTTGACCTGGTCGACTGAGTGAGGGTCCTTCCCGCGTGTTAATGCCAGTAGTTTTATCTTATGCAAAGGCCAAGGAGACAGTTCATAGAACAAGTCCGTTGCGGTTTTGGGAGTTCGAAATTCTGTCTAAGCATGTGTTCGGATGCACCTCACAATCGCTCACACACAGAAGCAGATAAATTACGGTCACGACTTAAGCTATGCTTATACACACCGTACGCCATGCAGGTTTGTGTGTGTATGTTTATATATGCATCATTCTGTATTTGGGATGATTTTGGCATTTGAGTGTATGCATATTTATATTTATATATATATATACATATGAATGTGTGTTTTCATATTTACGTATATATATATATATATTTGTTTATTTATTTATTTATTTACAGAATATACATATGAATGTGTGTGTTCATGTTTACGTATATATATATATATATATTTATTTCTATATTTATATTTATATATTTATATATATATATATGTATATTGATGTACACATATGTGTTTTTCAATTCCGATATTTCAATTTTTGCAAGTGCCGATATACAGGGTCTGGGGAGTGCTGGTTGTCAGGAGGTAAATCAAGATCTGAACGGCCCTGATGTCATCAAGGCACCAGTCCGGAGCTGCCAAGTGCTTGACACTGCAACAAGTGATGAACAGCATGACTGATGTCAAGGTTGACAAGCTGAGAATTGGAGGAGCTTCATGCCTTTTTTAGCTTCAGTTGGTGGATGATTGGTTGAGCATGTTTCACCTTACAGGATGTCAACTCGCACGAAGGGAAGGGAGCGAGCTCAGGGTTAATCCGAGGAGAGACAAACAACCAGGATTGACCAGCAAGGAAATCCCTCAGAAAAGTCGGGAATCACCCAACCAAGTAGCGTCTACCGGCTCCTACCAAGCTACCAGCCGCCCAGCCTATGCTTTGTGGTGAGCACCATCCCCGGCTTTAAGCCCTAATCCGTCCACCTGTCACCCTCTATGTTTAGCCACATGAAGTATATTTGCCATAACATAAAGATTATATACCATCAAACAAAATAACAATGTAAACTCTGGATCATCCCATCGGGTAGGTCATGATGTATCCCCTGGGACGCGTTTGCAAAGCCTAGAACGACACCAGGTTTGGACAATTGTTGTGGATGGTCCTCACTGTTTTTCCACATGTTTGTTGGTAAAGCCTGCAAATGGAGGTGTCTTAAGATGAGGGACCCCCAAATTACGCTTGGTTTATTTTTATATGAATGGTCAAGAAACTGGATGATAAGTGTGAGGGTCTCCTATTTCTTGAGAAACACCCAAATCAACCTTACAATGAAGCATGATTGCCAGTTTTGGTTATCAACCTCACAGATCGTGTTCAACCAATAATTTGATCCAATAGTAACAAATTGCAATAACGGTTCACAAATCCATGTTTTGGCGGGTTGATTTCAAGGACCACGTCGGACTCGCTATGATTGTCGATTATTGTGGATTATGCCTCATCAAGAGCCATTATTGTTGATAGGATCCATTTTTAACATCATTATTGACTTGTCCTCTTTCATCAAGAGCCATTATTGTTGATAGAAACCATTATTATCATGGTTGTTCAGCGCAAAAACCCTTGTTTGATTGGATCCATTATTGTTTTTACGATTATTTGGTTAGAATTGTTGATGTTGTATAGAAACCAATAATTGTCTGGATCATTGTTGATAGAAACCATTATTGTTTTTCATGGCAAAATTACCATGGTTTTTTACGCGCTTTCCAAACCATCATCGCTACAAGATCAGATTCATCGAAGAATGGATGCCTTCTCCAGGTTCGACTGGAGACGACCAAGGGTCCGTTGATTTTGCGCCTGGTTCCGCAGTGGTATCTTGGTGAACCGCGACCGACCGCGACCTGCGAAATTGCTGGTGTTTTGCTGGTTGATGTTGTTTGGATTGAGAAGTTGTTGGTGATATTATATATGGTTGATCCTGGTTTATTTTTCTATATATGTAGTGTTTCTCGCTATTTTGCAAGCTGGTTGTGTTCAAGAATTGTTGAGTGGGCTATTAACGAGCAAGGAATAATCATGAGTCAGTCAACAGTTTGGGTGCTTTCTCAAACCAGGACAATCTTGCATCAATGAGCTTATTCTTCGACTTGTGAACTGTGGTTGACCAGCCATTTTGAGATTGATGGGCCTACAGACACCTGAACCACCCTGAAGCGTTTTTGAGTTTCAAGTCAGGGATATCAATGGCTGATGAATATTGTGAGGATGAATTGAGGAAGATACTCCAGCTTTGTTGAACAATGTGTTCCCGAAGAGTTGCCTCTTTCTTCTAACAAAAAGCAACAAAGGCAACGCAGCAGCAACGACCATGAGGAAAAGGCCAAAGAGAATTCCTAGGCGCTAGGTTCAAGGAGGTATCCCAGGAAGTAGCCAGATGCTGTATGACTGTATCATGCTTGGTGAGGAGCTTCCTTCATTTTCGTTCCATCCTTATTGTGCTGACTTAAGTCTTTTTCTAGAACGAGACCGAAAGGATTTCAGGTGTACACAAGAAGCCAGTTAAAAATGGCGAAGGTTTGAAAAGGATCGGATTCCGACTTCTTTTCCATGTCATCGAAAGAGGCTGCTGGGCATATCGTGATGGTCACTGCTTAGCCATGGTTAGTAAGTCCGCAGTTCTTGGAGTTTACTGCTCTTTTCAGATGGAAGCACCACTTGCAGGCTTTGTTAGCTGATCAGTTTTCTTGGCATCTGCGCTGCACCAAGCATGTCATAGACCATTATGGGGTACATCGCATATCATTTTAGAATTCATACAGGGAATACACAACACATACGGATCCTGATATCATTTTTGTAGTCTTATATCATTTCTCGTGTATACTGTATACTGTTCTACTATCACCGATACCCATTATCACCTACCATCAATGATTTCTAGTTGACAGTTTCAAGCACGGTTTATCTTCCTCAACATGTGGGTTGGTTGGCTGGTCAGCGGCTGGTTGGCTGGTTGGTTGGGTGGCTTCAAGCGTCACCACAGTCACCAGTCACCAGCGCTTGCGCCAACAGCGCTGTCAGGTCCCCAAACGGCTGCAAGCGCTTCCTGGAGATGGTCGATGATGGCTTCTTCAAGGACCCTGGAAGTGATCATCCATGGGTCATCCATGGCTGGGGGGTTCTGAAGCCATAGGGTATCCCAAGGTTATGGTTGGTATCTTAACTAATTACTTATAAATGGTTGATATTGAAGGATGATTTGAGGGGTCCTCTATTTTCAGAACTGCCAACTTTTTTTGACATTTCTGGTTATTTGTAGTTGCTGAGTGTCATTTCGCGAGAGTTGTTGCGATTCTCATCTTACTGTCCACAAGTGTCATGGCAAGGACTTTGATTGCTGATTATTTTTTGATTTTTTCCAGGCTTCGGAGAACCTTCCAAATGTTTGAGCATAGTTGTTGGAGCTATGGCCGCTCCGAAGGTGTTGTCTTGTGTTGGCTAATGTTCCTCACATAGACTGTTCTTGTAGGGCCGAGTTTCGAAAGAACATGATACAAATTATTCAAATTTAGACAGTACAAGTCGAATTCCAATGATTTCTCAGCATATTTGTTTTTCTTCAAAAGCCACAATGTTTGATTCTCCTGTGTCTTTACCTGTTGCCCAAACGAAAGAACCAAATAGAATATGACATGCTTCGCTGATGCATACAAAAACCGTAGAACTACAAGCTACAAATTCAACACTTCAATCGTTCGGTCAATTGCTGTTTAGGGGCAGAAGCCGCAAAAATGTGCATATATGAATAAACAAATTCATACAAATCCTATTCCGTCGGAACACAGAGCAGTTGCATTTCATGTTTTTCGTAGTCTGTCGTGTATGAGCTGTAGTGCACAAGCTTTAAACATCTCGTCGATGTTCGCTGCAGGATATGGCAATCTATCGTGGTATCCCCAGGTTCCTCTTGCAGTTTGGGGTGGTCTCTTGGCTGCGCTGGGGGGTGGAGGTGCTGTTGGAAATCGCAGCAACTGACATTCTGAAGGGATTTGATTGAAACTGGTGGTCTTATAGGGGTTGTAGCCATTAATAGTGGCCAAGAACAGGGGATATTAACCAACCATAATGGTAAATCATTTCATTCCGTTCAACAAAAGACAAATGTACCGCTTTGTGCACCGTGACTCGATGGTGCCACTTTTCCGCCAGTCAAACTTACGAGTTGGGCAGAGGGTAACAGGATCGCACTGGTCATCACTACATTTTCTGCGCCGAAAAGGACCCACGATAAAAAAGATGGGTAAAGATAAAAGTTGGGCCGGAAAACTATCATATTGTCATGTAAAACTATCGCTATCATTTTCTACGCGCAATTTGTTACGCCGAAACAATTGGCTTCACATTGCCATCATGTATGGATTTGCCACGGGCTGATATCCAAGATGGGTTCAAGACTAGCATATGTTGATGGCAGATGGCACACAAATAACAGTTGATTGCCAAATCCACTGCGACTCGGGCAATCCGGTTTGTGGGATGGGGAAGCCTTCAAGCATGGCTGGAAATACAGCTAGGACTTGCAACCATTCAATGGGGGAAGGCTGGCTAGTAGTGAACTGGCATGTCCTGTAGGCTGTTGAGCTGTGCCATACTTCGGAAGGTATGCTTTGAACTTTGAAAGATACAGAGAGTGACCGGATCATTGAAGTTCAGAACGCCGAAAGAAATACCTTTTTTCTTGCCACAGGGTTCAAGCCCCTTGATCTTCAGGGCACCATGAGTATCCATGGGTTCATGTATTGCTTTGGACATCCCCAGAAGGATAACCCAGCCAGGCTGTGCAGGCCTTGGGTCGTATCACCGATGGCACTGAAAGATCAAAAATGACCAGTTTCGGCCTCTTGGTAATTCCAGCCCTCCAAAATCCCTTGGGCTTGCCTGGTTCGGGAAGCAGGTCCTGGGGCTCAAACTTGAGACTGCAGCACTACCGCTGGTTGTGGGAGAATTTTTCTGAAATGGCTTCCTCCATGGTTAGAGAATGCCCCAGTCGCCACCCAGCATCTTGGTCAAAGGTGTTCTCAAGAAGTCGTTTTGACAAAGAACTGTTCCCCTGCGGTCAAGTATCTATACTGTACTTAGTTAGTTTGTGGAGTGTCGGTTTATACTCATAGAGACATCAAACCCAGATTATCCAAGTTTATGGTGCAGAATCATCCCCAAGATAGTGACATCTGAAACAGATTTGCTGATCGGCAGAGTGTGGAGGTGAAAGATGCCAATCGGAAGTGTGGCTATGATCCGATCCTGGGCTGAACATGTTCGTCGAGGAAACTGCGCTCACCCTGCTCTCAAAATGGAAAGCTGGTTTGAGCGGGGTCAAGCAGTTGGTTGGAGGTGACCGGCGAGACCAAGTGGTCGAGTTGCTCATTACACATGGCATTTCAACCGTTCAGGGCTATGTTTCAGCCATTGGTTTAAGGCAGAGTATGTTGATTGATTGTTTTTGTGAAATTGTGGTGGGTCAAAACCCTGTACCCCTGGTTCCCCTATCATTGGCCATTGTTTCCCTTATGATTGTTGGTCATTATCCCCCATAAAATTGGTTGGTGAACTGCTTGACCAATAGCCAAATGGTGGTGGTTTGTTGGTCATTTGACAATGTCGGAGGCCTTCCACCTGCCTGCGACACCAAGGGTTGTACACATTGAGCCCGGGAAGAGCAACGGCGGACAAGTCACTGCGGGGATATGTGTAGCCATCCTAATTTCGTGGCAGCCCAGGAGGGAGGAATGAAGATTCCTAGTAAATGGGGAGCTAATGAGCCAGGTATCCCCTGAAACCAGCGCTTAAATAGACAAATTGATAGGAAAAAAAAAAATATATATACATATAGATAGATAGATAGATAGATAGATAGATAGATAGATAGATAGATAGATAGCTAGCTAGCTAGATAGATAGATAGATAGATAGATAGGCATATACATGTTTTGATATTTTTACCTTCACACAGAAGCACAAACACTTACACATCCTAGAATAATAAAGCCCTTTTGCACGAGGAGGCCTCAGTTGACAGATGTCCTAATATTGCTTGCGCAGGCACAGGTCATGTCCTGGACAACCATACACCACTGCGGCCTGGACTATGGATTTTTGGGCCTGGGAAAGCCACGTTCCATGCTAAGGATTATGGATGATCCACTGTGCGGCGTGCCATACCTTGAAGGCATGGCAAAGTAGTGCTAGGGGTGGTTGGGTCTGGTCGGGTTGATCGATGAGGGATGTTGAGGGGTTGCCATCCTGTCGTGGGCTCCCCCAGGATCCCAAGCCAACTTTTGTTGCAGAGTGACATCGAGCAACAGAGTGTATGGGGTCTTTGCAGAAATCATGACCATTTTGGATCATGAAATCACAATTGCAGCAGCTACACCTGGCAGAATCATCAAAAATATTCCATATAAAATAGGTGTCCAACTAAAGCAGCATCTTTTGGTATGCACGGGGGTAACAGCAAATACGCAACTTACTTTCCTCAGTTGTTTCAAATGAAAGATGTAGTTTTTGGAAGTGGACTTGTATTGCTGGCTGTAGATGCAGGATTCTCTGTTTTTGTTTCTTTATTGTATTCAGAATAGCCATTGCATTTTTCATGAGTGTCATTAGGATGTGTGCACATAAATTTGTATTTTTATTTTTATTTTTATATTGATGTATTGGTAGGCAGCAATCCTATATTGTCTTGCTCACACTGTCATGGTATGGCCACATACTCTAGAATACATTTTTCTTACCTGTGCAAAGAAATTTGAGAAAATGCCTGTATATTTATATATATATATATAGGTATGTAATCATACCTAGATGTAGGTATGTAATCAAACCTAGAGTTATGTGTATATTGCATGTATAAATAGGTATATATATATATATATGTATTTTTATTTATTTGCATATATACATATTTATGGTTATACTTGTATATATATATATTTATTTATTTATATTTATGTATACTTTTGGGCTTATTTCTACATATGCAGTACTTATACCCTTAGACATCTTGGGTGGCTTGCTCGCCGCTGCGGTGGAGGTATGGTGGGATTTGCCGCCTCGGGGCCGAACACGCGCACGCAGCAGCTCTGTTTGTTCCTGGGTCACTGGGCCTGAAAGATCTTAAACTCAGCTGAAACATATGATTCATTGTGAAAGACATGGCAAGTTGACCCAGTCGGTGATGCAGTCGGTGACACTGTGCCAGATGGCACTGTGATACTGTGTGGGTCGCAGCTGCTTGAACTGGACTTTGGTTGTACCAGGATCGTAGCAATTGTTGCTATGACGCACCACTGGACCCACCACTGATAGTAGGCATGGCCACATGTTTACCTGACTCTCACCCTTGGACAGAGCAGCAGTTGCTTCTCCTTGCTGCCCCCAACATTTGCCGAGTGCTGGTGATGCCTGAGGGTAGTGATGACAGAATGGCTAGGAGAACTCACATTCACATAAATGAATGGACACAGACATACACGCATGACTCATGTATACGCGCAATGCCTAGGCTTTGGCCAGGTATGCGGTCATCCTGGAGGGTTTGCCACTATTAACCACTAGATACCACTAGTATGAAATCAACTATTGTAAATCATTCAACCTTATGAATCATTAATCAGGGTCATAAATCATCAGTAATGATAATCTCTATTTTCCACTCCAGTCACATGGTTGCATTATCGATGTGTTGCTGTTAGCCATCAGACACTATGTTTACTCAGCTGGAGCCATCATTAAGCAATCGCTATATTAATCGCCCATGAACCATCATCTACGTGTAATGACCATTCTTGCTCATGGGCAAGTGTGAGTATTCATCAGTTGGTGAAGCATCATTTCAACCATCATTATCATCCGCACTCTCACTTTTGTGTCCCAGTATATCCCAGTATAGTGATACAACATCCTATTGACATGCTATATTCCAGTATATCCCAGTATATCATCCTTTTGTATCTCAGTATATCCCAGTGACAAATAATACAACATCCTATTGATATATATTACTTGCCGTTGTTTTCAGAACCATATACTACTTGCCGTTGTTCACCATCATTGCCATTAGCTCCACCAGATTCGTTGCTCGACCATCTCATGCCCCTGGCGCTTGCGCCCATGGCACCATGGCACCATGGCCCCATGGCATGCCGTGGGGGACGACCGGATCTCCAGGTGCAGCTCCCTTCCTGGGAAAGAACTCCATGGAGACTCCGCTGGGGCGCCTGGAGGCGGACTCCCTGGCGAGGCTCGGTCAGATCTTTCTGCCGGGCGACATTCCGCAATGTGGAGGCGCGCGCCTTCGGCGCACGCGGCGGAAGTTGAGGTTGCTGGTCATCTGGCTGAGTTGTGGATCTTTGGGGCGCACAAAACCATCAATTCTTTGTTTTTGGATGAGTTTGAGTTTGAGTTAGATAGCTATAGATAGGTCATTGGAAGTTGTGCTCGAGAGTTTGTTTCTGTCATTTTTAGGCATGGTTGATGACAAAAAATGACGTAATGATTGGATATATGCGTACGTATTGAATATGATTTAATTAACCAACAATACTGTAATTGTTGTTAGGAATCGTGGCTGACATTGGATCACGGTTATATTCTATGGTACTGCTTACTGACTGATAGTTGATAATGGGTAACAAGTATCATTGTTGCCTATACTAGCTGAACATGTGATAACGGTGAATGAATATGACCGATAGTCTATACAGGATACATATTGCTAATTGATTGGCATGGACAAACAAACACTTTGTCTTGACTAGCAATGCTTAACCATAGCTAGTGATGATATTCAGATAGGGGACAATGATTGATGAAAAATGCTGTCCAAAAGACAAGGATGATATTCAGTTGATTCAGATAGGGTTTATGATGAAGGTTATGATGAATAATGCAACGGTTGAAAATGCTTCAGCTTGGTTGATGAAGCCATACCAGGCTGGAGCTGCTCAAACAACACCTCCCGAAATTGACGCAACAAGTTGTTCTGAAAGGCGAGAGCTGATACTTTGGGATGATTGGGAACCTAAGTGAACTAAGTCCCTGGGAGTGTGTTTAGAAGTTGATGCAGTTTCTTGTTTCCGGCCTTTTCTGCGTCTCCGCAGGCAGTGGCCCTGACCCCATGAAGTTAGCGGACTTGGGAAATGTGGGGCACCAAGACAAGCATCGTGAGGCCCCGGCTGGTGATGGCTTCCAATGGAGGTTCCCATTTGGATCAAAGTGCCGGTGGTTTCTCAAGTCATAGGAACCCCAAAAATTGTTGGTTTATTGCTATAATCAGTTAGTAACTCAGCTGGATGATCTAGGGGTACCCTGATTTTGAGAAGCATCCATATGATGAGCTTTGGCGTCAGAAATTCAAACTGCAAAAACGATTTGTGAAAGAGTTGATTGACTTGAACTTGCTGCTTGTTGCTGGAATTGACAGATTTTGTTGTTCCTGCATGAATAGGCCAGGAATGGTAGTTTGTCCACTCTAAACAATTGTCGCAGCCATGCTTGCAAAGTATTCCGTATCGTCATTACGTTATCCGTTCCGTCCTACATGATTTTTGCAAAGGGTTTACTAACTTTACTTTTCAATCACCATCCTAGATAATTGTTGTCATCATTCTCACAACCATCATCAGCATCAACAATATCGTAATCAACAATCCTGGTTAGCTCATAGTGATCATTCATCACTCTTTGGACAACAGCCGTCGGCCATCCTTTACTCCAAATCAATGTTTGATCCAAGATACTGATATGTGTGTTTTTTATATTTATTTATTGATACATATATATGTATATATATATATATATATATATTTGTGCACTGAGGCTTACATCCGGGAAAACTTTCCGCAGTGTGACTTTATCACTGGCGCATCCCGGGTGCGATAAGGTTGGGATCCGCTTGGGAACGGTGGCACCTCTAAGCGCATGCTTTACCATGTGTCATCATTGCCATGAGCATTGGGCCTGAGCCCTGAGCCCCTTGGATTGAAAAAATAAACGGCCTGGGATGGTTCAGTTGATGTATTTGAGACTGTGTGGAGACTATACATGTGATCAATGTCAGGGAAAACAATGAAAGCTGGAAGTTACATCTTGAATTGAGAGCCAGTCAGATGCTTGGTAACATCAGGATGCGCATGCGCAAGAAACTACAGACATGGATCCATAGAAATGCTCTTTTCGTGCATCATGTGTTGCACAGCTGCCTCGGATCCATCCAATCGGTGCAGTCTCCATGCAGGTGCTACATCGCAGGATGCTCTTCGTAGGAAATTTGTTGCTGGCGGTCAGACTAAGATTCTGCGCAGACCAACAGTCTTTGAATCCGGTGCATTTGCCCGAGGGAACCCAGTCGAATCGACGTTTCTCTCCACATAGCCATGGACGTGCAAACGGTCCACTCCTATTGATTAAACCGTCTCTTACTGTAGTAGGGAAGGAAAAGATTTGGGAGGACGCTGAATGTTGAGCATGTGAGTGGAGGTGTTGGGGTTTCCTCGTTCTAATTATATAGTGCTGCATCCATTTGCTCGGCAGCCTGTGACGGCTACTTTCCCGGTGGTTTCAACCGTCATTTTGTCAGCAAAAACTTTGATGGTGTGGTCTACGACATGATTCACATGGGTATTTGAATGAGGACCCTTTTTGGGGGTGGCTAAGAATGAAAGTGTTTGCTCACCCCCCAAAAACCATGTAATTATTGACTTTGTAGCAGGAAACCACCAATAACTTACACACTGCCGATCAGAATGTGAAGCACCGCTTTGCCACACCGCGGGTGTGGTTCCTGACCAAAAGCCTTGAAGCCATGAAGCGACAAAAGCAGAAGCAGTGGATGTGGGCAGCTCGATACCAATCTTTTTTGAAGGCGGAGCAAGTGATGTTGATGCACTTCTGCCTGATACATCCTGATACAGAAGTCCCTAATATCACCTATGAGATGAATTTCTTTTCCCTGGCTTAACATCCTTGGCGGCCGATGCTACACTAACTGGTGGACTCTCCTGGATCCAAGTCGGGACTGTCGGCGCAGTTCAAGCTCCAAGCTGAAAACATGCAGCTGTTTTTTTTGTTTTCAGTTACTCTGACTCTCAAATTACCAATTTGTTTAAAGGAATACCTATTATATTGTAGGACTTTTACCCATTTTTATAGGCTCATTGAGGGTCAAGTTGCTTGTTTCGTCGCATTGTTAGGGTTGGAGATTGAAAAACCCAACTAACAGCACCAGCTATATGAGATTCCAGCTTGGGCATCAGCAGTTCAGCATTCAGCTGATGGTTTCTCCTGAAAGTTTGGGGGGCAATTTTGAGTGGATTTGCTGGCTACTTACTCATGACATCTCATGACTTTGCAAGCAAAGCTTTGCTTAAATGGCTGCATAAGTCATCCATTGCACGGAACCCGGCAGGTACTACCCTCCATCGGTTCATTTGGAATGGGTTCAAAGATGGACAAACTACCTGGTCGTCGACCTGCATATCATCCTTCGACATTCAGGGGCATCCCACAGACAGACTGCGTATACTCCGGAGACCAACCCCCTCCAACATGCAGCCTGTCCGCAGTCGCCGGTGTCAAATCCTTTAGAGTCCGCAAGCGCTTGCCTGCTGCATGCCTTCAACCCACATGTAGATTTGACATGTTGGTTGTATCCGGTCTCCCACCAGGAGGAAACGGTAGAGCTCCCCTTTGATGTGCCAATGGCGGCGAAGATGGCGAAACGAAGCCGCGCGTTTTGCTTGTCCCTGACGCAGCGGCCTGAGCGTTTCGCGCGTGCCGAAGCAAAGCTCAGGGTGCGCCCGGTGTCGCTGCACAGGGGAGTGGGAAGAGGAAGGAACAAAGCCATGGCCACAAGCAGCAACCTTTGGGGAAATGGTCGACATTTTTTTTTGATAATCCAGGCTATAGCTCCTATATCTTCTGAAACACCAAAAGCATGTAAAAGCAGTTTCTCGCTGGATCAAAAACAGAAGCATGTGTAATTGCAACACTCGGACTGCCACCCTCTTCGGGAATCACTCTTGAATTGTTTGGGGAAGGTAAACTATTTGCGCAGACAATTCCAATTCATTTGAAGAATCAGAAAATACACACATATGTGTGTATATATTCACATGTTTAGAGAATCTTATATTATAAAATAACATACTATATCTTTACATTCACATACAGTCACATACATATATACCAGTATGTATATAAATGTTGATTGAGTCGGGTGTTTCGCCATGTGGGCGAGCTCTCGGCAATGGGATCCCAGGGGACCGACATTTTCCCACAGGAAGCCTTGGAGCCAGCGGTGGAACTGGAGATGTTCCCAGGGATCTACGGACACTTGGATGCTGAGGTGTGAAGGGATGAGTCGTTGGAGCAGTTGGAATTATTTCTTTGGGTAGTTGGAACATGTTGGAACTCCAGTTGTTTAACTTATTTGATGCTGTTTTGTTCATTATGTTCCTTTTGGAAGCCAGAGGCATGGTGGAATTCTTGCAGTTGCTCCAGCGTGAGCAACATGCGCTCGAGGAAATGATTTCCGCCATCTCTTGCCTGACTTGGATGCATTGGAAGAAAGCATGGGATGTAAGCTGTACCGACAGTGGCCGATTTGTGAGGCGTGGGCTCTGGCGCAACCCGTGGGAGGCTGTTGACACATGATTTGAGGGAAGAATGCCAAAGTTCACTCCATTTCACTTGCAGTCTTCACCACAGCGGGCTATTGAACAGTTCAGTTGGTTGCCAACTTTGACCAATAGTTATTCAGTTTTTCCCTTTCCCCTTGCGGTTCCCATCTTTCCGACTCCTGCAGTTAGGGTCGCGGAATTTCATCACCTAAATCTTGTTGCGGTAAGCCGAAATGAATCAAGTTCTTGATATTTATGAACCAGACTTGTTGGAATATATTTAGATATCATCCGTTTTGGTACTTGTTTCAATCCACGGATGCAGTGCCAGACACTGCCACAGGTGGAGGATGTGCTGCGGATGCGCCCTGACTTGGACCAACTCCCAGAATGGAAGATTTGGGAGACATATATCTCCTGGCATCTTGGCAACCTGTCCATGGGTGGACTTGTACATTGGGCAGAGCAGACTGGTATTTGTGAACAGGTGGAGGGTGGTTTTCAAGGCGATTCCTGTGAACATTCACGCATCAACAGGAAAGGCTAATTCCTGCGATGAATGTTTGATCATTAGCCAACAACCATCACACAAATATGTAAGATTAGTATACTGAACATGAATGATGATATTTTTTGCCTGACGTGTCTACTGTATGACATTGACAGGAACATATCCCATCCCGCAGGCTCATGAGGGCAATTCAGGAGACGAGTTGTGCAGGGGTTTTGGTTGAAGGAGGAGTTTTGGACAGGACGCAACAATGGCAACAAGTGAACGCAAACAAGAAGGTGGAGTGCACACGTGCTCTCACCAGACATCTTCACGGGTCATTGTTTTCCATCTCCGCATGGCATACTTACCGCAATTTTCTTGGTCAAAGGCTCGTGGTCCTTTTCGCTAGCGATGAAAACAACAACAAAAACAAAGCCTGACTGGAAATGATAGAAAACAAGTAAGATGATATGGTACTAAACTAAACGTTTGTGTTTCGGGATCAAGTAAATATCCACTGCTTATGCAGCCCAACTGTCAAAGGATGGATTGGTCACCACTGATATACGGCAATGACTCCTATCAGCATGGAAGCCTAGAAATGATACAGGAACAATTGTTTCGTTTTTTGTTGAAAGTGAATTTAAATTGGTTTTAAACAATCGGGTAAGTTTGTTGTTTATCAAGTTGCTTCCAAATCGTTGTAGTGCCAAGTACTCCATGGGCCCAGGCACAAGTGTTGGATCTCGGATCGCGCCAGCAACTACATTGATTTCTACAATCGTCATTTGAAGCTGGGAGATGCTCGGTGTAGAGCCATTCAGAGCCTGTAATCGCCATACAGGTGACACTCTGGTGTTGTCCTTATCATGCTTCACACCAGTGGCGTTGCCGTCAAGCGTGACTCCGTGACAAAATAATTGCGATATTTTTCGTCATCATCCACATCACCGCCATGGCAGGTGTGATAGAAATATCTTTTCAATTCAATGTTTTATATGATTTTGCAATATCACAAAAAATGGTAACACTATATCATCTATTTTCGTCGTTGTTATTGTCATCATCACCATGATCAAAATAATATTATATAATAATAATGATAATAATAATCATCATCATCATCATCATCATCATCATCATCATCATCGTCATCATCATCATCGTCATCATCATTGTGTTGGTATGTTTTGGTCATGCTCATTCTCACGGTGATCGCCATTGTCCCACACTTAACATTATCATTATAATAAAACTATAGAATAACATCATCGTCACTATCACCACCATCATCACCATGCACAAAAGTATGATTAGTGCTATTCGTGTTGCCACAGCACTCTTGTCAGCATCATCGACACAAACGATCCAATTTGACGATCAAAAAGTGAGAAGCAGATGTCAGGGCACAATATTGCATTTGGTGATTTCTGAAGTCATAGGGGTATATACCTCCAATTTTCATCCAGTTTACAGACATTTTTTGCTCCGAAAGGAGCCATAACTATAGGGCTCCTAAACTGGCTAGAGAAACCCCTGTTGATTTGCTGGTGAGTATGCCTTGTTGAATCCCCATTATAAACCATTACTTGTGATTAAAACTGCAGTGCTAATCTTAATAAACCTCTTTGAATCCCTACAATACCTTTACATCAACAAACAAGTACCTTCAGCGCCCCGAAGTCGGCAGATGTTTGTCCGCAAAAGGTGCGTACCCTGAGATCCCACTGCCTTTCCCCTAGAATTCGAGTGATTTCCAGTGCTTGGGAGTTGTTTTCGCATCTTGGTTCTTCATGTGCTTCTGTATCTATACGGTCGGGCCAGAGTCTCATGCCAACATGAAGGGTTCAACCTGGATATGTGGGAGTATGCGCACGTATGTTGAATGTATTTGATCAGACCTTGACAGATTCATCTGATATTCCTCCTACGCACGCTGAAGCAGGATAATCAAATCCACAAAACAACTGTTTCAAATCTGCTGTGTCATAAACGATGCACGTATATATATATATATATTTTTTTTTGAATTTTTTATTTATATACATGTATTTTTACTTACATGTACATACATTTGCCAGAATACTCAGCCGAAATATCAAAATGTACAGATGCAATCATCTACATGTATGTGTTTTTTAGAAATATAATTAACTGAATAAAATATAGATAAATAGATACATAAATAAATATATAAACCATACACATATATACATGTGATTGAAATGTGTCTATGTTTCTCTTCTAGTTCCAGCTTTCATCGCCTAAGTCGTCAGCTCACTGTGGGGACAACCCAGGAAGTCGGGGCATGTCTTGGACACTTCCGACTGTGGCAGAAAGCCTTGGAAGATGTCACTTGGATGGCGAGCTTGGTGGAGAGACGTGTTTCATTTGTTTGCCCTCCTTTGGTACTCTCATGTGAATGACAGGTGATGATGGATCGCATTTTTCTTCATGGCCAATGATGGTTGACGATCAACCTTTGTTTTGGGGGGCGCGGCCAAACGTTACTTGTATGTGGCAAGGTAAACTCCTTAGTTCACCACCATAGTATATTTTTACGAAACGTCGCGTTCCGCTTGTTATGATCGGTTTGGAACAGGGCTTAGTAGAAAGATGTTTGCATCCCTACAGAATTGCGATCAAACTTCTAGAGTGAGAGTTTTTTGTCGGAAATTTTGGAGTCCTTGGAACTCCAGGGGACTGCAACATGTGAACGGTGTGATACGTTGATTGGTTTTTATATGTCATGGCATGCCACTGTTTGTTCGTTGCAGACCGTTGTTTTCGGAACACTTTGTGAAACAGATGGGATTCATCATCCCACATACAAAGATTCTCGTTATAACATTGGACGGATACGTCCAAACAATTGCAGCCACTTGGGGTATTGTGGAATGATCATGTTTATTCATTTTTGGTATGCTTTGGGTGTTGGACACCTCCGGAAGTGAGCGCACCAGTTGCCAGTAGTTGGTTTTAAGTTTTTTTGTTGTTTTCCCTGGCAATCATTACATAACATTTATTAACACATGGTTGGTTGACTAATGTGTTTGATGACAGGGCGGTTCAACCACCGAGCAGCTTATGCTTGCCATTCACAGCGGTTCTCACAGGACTTGCGCTGCCAGGATCTGGATCTTTGTTTCGTCTTTGAAGACGATGCACGGGTGGCTGGTCCCTGGGACATGGAACAACGGGGGGCCTGGTGGATCCCAGCATGCCATGATGCACCAGCCATGATTGGTTTCAGGTAGGGCAATCATCACACATGCATGTTTGTTCTTGGAAACTGTTGTGAAATCAAGTCAAATTGCGGTGTGTGAAATGATGCTTGGACATAGTAGCAGGTGGACGCAAGTGCAGATTGTTGGTTGTAAACACGTTTGTCTTAATGCAAAGTTTCATATCGTACTGTAAACATCCCTCCTACCAGGCCTTTGCTACAATTGATTTGAGTGATTTGGAACACTATGGGAATAAAGATTGAATCAATCAACAAGAAAACCGCTAAAGTAGATTCACCCAACAATGTCACTACTTGTACTTCATGGCTCATCCCAGGAGGAAAGCTGTCAAATCCTTGACACATATATGCTAGGTGACCGTGTGTCGCAAGCGATGCCACCATGGTTGAAGCATCTACTAAAGCTGCACATTGCGTGGTTGGGCAAGGCCCTTGCTTGCGGAACTGGGTTATGGAATAGCGGAACTTGTGAAAACTAGCTATGTAAGTCCAAGATAACGGGTGGTCAATTGACAGATTTGTCCTTCTCGATCTCTCTGATGATTGTATTGTTCCATTTCCTTCCCGTGCTCACATGTGGCTGTGGATCAAAACCCCGTACCCCTGGCTCCCCCATCATTCACCATCGTTTTCCCTGTTATTGTCGGTCAGTATTACCCTTTGTTGGTTGGTTAATAGTGACCTATAGCCGTATATTTCCACATATCTTGCGTGCCCTCCAGCGCCGCTGTAGCCGGGGCCTAGGACCAGATGCAATCAAACGGATTCTGTTGGAGTTCGATCGTTTGGAGGCCGAAATGTTTGATTAGTGCAGGACATCAGCAGGGCACTCATGGCAATGGATTAGTCATGTATGGCCCATATGGCGACGGTTAAGGGTTAATGGCTCACAGGTTGAGGATTCGCCATGATGGTTGAGTTGTTTTTTTCCCAATCATGGCTAACAAGGCTCAATGATGGCAGAGCAGACTAAGTAGCTGATTTCGATCATTTGAGTGATTGAGCCAGCGACTGTTTTGATACGAAAGATCACCGAAAAGTTGCTGGGATCTGGACTCGACTGCTGGTTGCTTCTGACTTTGTGGAACTCTGAGTGATGAAATGATCATGCACAGTCTGCTAGCTGTGCAGTGAAGTGTGCTGATATTTAAAGGAAGAGAACTTCGCATGGGACTTGGTGTACTTGCACCTGGGACGAAAAGGGATGCGCTTGGAACATCTTGGAACCTTCCTTCTCAATCCTTTTCAACCAGACCTGGGGATGATCGTCCCGTTGACTAGTATTTTTCGGATGGGTTACAGCCACCAACCTGATAGTAAGTTTTCTTTTTATCACACCTTGCTCTGATACGCACTATCTCAGGACATCTTACGAAATTTTCGAATTACACTTCGTCATTTTTTCCAGTTCCGGGTGGACAACGCAAGTGATGCGACAGTGAGAAGTGATACAGCACCGAAAGTGGATGATCTGTCCGACAGACTTGCTCGGGCCAACATGAACCCTGTATAGCAGTGTATTCCTTCCTGAGAAGGTCAAGGTCATACTTTTCTAGTAAGTATCATACTTTTCTAGTAAGAATCAAGGTAAAGATTGAGGTGTTCAATGGTGTTCATCATACATTCCGATCCATTGGACTGCTCGGCTGTGTTGCTTCCAAGGCATTCCGCGCTCTATTCTAAGAGCGAAGAGCCAGCAGTGACTGGGCAGGGTTTGCTGCTTGGTCGCGGTTCCCATCCAAAGTAGAGTTTTTGGTTGTTGTTCTCTCATGGCAACCACTTCTGGCTAGAAGGTACAGATCATGTTTGTCGTCGGCTTCCCCGTAATTATCATTCTAATAATATATAATGTTTCAGGAGCATTCAGCATGTTACACTTATGTTGAAACCATCAGAATCAGTAAACACAGTGAAACACATGTCAATGAAACATAGCGTGTTATCCAGGCATAACCATCAAAATCAGTGAATCATCACCATGCAAATCTGAGAACTACCACCTTCGCAACAACACGACGCGGGTCCAAGCTTGGCTTAGATCCATTGGGTTTGTGGGCGGAGTGTCCCAGGCAAGCGGCGTAACACCCTATGCTTCCAGTTACCCTTCTAGTAGGTAACCAAGCCCGAACAACAATGGTAGAAACCAGCTGGTTACCTCTTACAATGGTAAGTGGAAGCATAGGGTACAGCAAACATCTTGGCAGCCAACCTCAAGAACAATATACAAATCCGTATCATGTTGTCTCACTCTTGAGTGGACCATATGATGTTTATCTTCAGATTGGATTGACAAAGCCAATTTCCGACATTGAATGTACCCTGTCCAGGGCGACAGCGTTGAGCCATGATGTTAAGATAATTTCGGCAGCACTGAAATGACGATGACTCAATTATATATATATATATATAATGACTTCATTTGGTTTGCATGGCATCTTTGAAGCTTCATTATTCTGATGGAACGTACCCACCTTGGTTGAAGATGTTTGGAAGTATCCCGTTGGCACATGAAAACAGTTTGGCAACTTTGTCCCTGCACCGTATTTTATGCCCTTGTCAAACCATAGGAAAAAAAAACGTGTTTGTGAATTGCTGGTAAGGGATTGTTGATTTGGATGAGATTGTTCCCCTGGATGTATGTGACTACTTAAATCTCAGGAATTGGAAAAAATATGATCACCAGGCGCAAACCAATCCCTTAGAAGAGGCTTTTGCTTATTCCTCCGCATGCTCCATCATTAACCACTATTATTAGCCCGTACTGACCGTACGGACCATTCTTAACTAAGTTTGTCTACTAGTTTGCCACCATTGGTAGCCATATGTAGTCACTATTGGCGATGCTTAGCCATAATCAGCAATTACTAGCCATCATTCACAGAATCATTCACCCCTATTAGCTATCATTCACACCTATTCAAAGGACTATAATCAGCCATCATCATCCATCATGAACCATCATTGCCATCACCAACCATGATCAGACACCAGCGCCATCACCAACCATCATCAGGCACCAACGCCATCACCAACCATCAACCACCCTTGGCTTTGGCTTGGCGTAGGTACCTGGCAGCTGTTTGCGCATAGCTGGGCATCGCAAGTGGGCTGGGGCCTATGTGCTCAGCCGATCTGGCCTGCGGAAGCTGGTGGAGAGTGGCTATGACCGATGCAGCTTGGCACCAAGGGGAGTCAACGTAGCCATGAAGTCGCCGTGGACGGCTGTGGGTCCAAGGCGCGGGTAGTAGTGAAAAAGACCGAACTGCTGGACTCTTGGAGTGGTCGTGACTGGTCATTTGCTGGATGTTCACCAAGGCGTAGGCCCTTCAATGCCCCTGCCCTGACCTTACACAATTAAAAAAAATATGCATATTCACATACTTATGTCTATATATATATATATATATATAGGTACGTGTTATATGTTTATTTATGTATCTGTTATTATTTATTGTAATATGAACCAACTGCCGTTGCCTTAGCATTTTGACCCAGTTTATCAGCACCTGCCAGTTGCAACCAGGAACCAGGGCGCTTAGAAGGCTGACCGAGCTATCAAGATGCAGGGATGGTGTCCCAGTCCTTTGGGCGTTGCACGATATCTTTTGGAAGTATAACCCATCACTGGCCCATGCTTTGCGACAACTCCAAAAGATATGAACTACAGCAACAGTGGGGTATGAACCATCGAGATGGGTAACGTGAAAAGAAAAAAGTAATTATCCCTAAAGATGAGTAGTACGTTTCACGAAACACTATTTGTGGCAGAGAATGTGTGGCTTGTCGGTGTCAGAAATAGCCATGAAATAATGATTATATGTGTGTCTAGATTTTTCAGTGTGTATATATTACATGCATGCATATGCACAAACAAACACACACACACATATTTCTATGCACAGTGTTTGCTGCACATACATCTATGCGTGCATATTTCTATACCCAACGGTTTTCTATAGACGTGTCCAAAGTCTATGCCAACATTGTCAAAGGGTGCGTGTCTTTGCTCAAAGGTCTCTCCAGATACTACTTATTACCAAGACCATGATAATTCATTTTTAACGACAAAAACATCAACAAACATCATGACAACATGAACATATGATATTGATCGGCGTTGTTGCCAACAAAGAATATGAATACTGTAGAATCCACGATATCAACAATTCTGACTCAACCCCCATTCCAGCAGACATGTACTCGCTAGAGTCCTGATAGAGCCCTCCCCTCCGGAAGGGCGTGGCCAGCCTGACAAACAGTCACGGAGGCGCACCAAATCCGAATGGCGAGGCCTAGGAAATGGAGAAGTCACAAGGAGGGCAGAGGCGACGTGAACAACAGAGATCTACGCCATACCAGGTGAAAGACTTGGTGGTGAAAAGAGCTGCAAGGCTACCTGCCTTCTTCAAAGGAACAAAAGGGACCTCAGGTAGATCCGCACACCCCGTGAAAAGATAGAACTGCCAAGCAAACGGGAAGAAAATTCGCAACAAGGTCATAGGACTGCTGTCCCCAAAGAGGCTGGGACCCCAAGTTGTCTACTCACCAGTTGTTCAGTCAATTGTTTTCTTCTGCTATTTACTATGAAACCGTGTTCGGAGTGGAACGGCTGCGTTTGTTCTTCAGGCATCTTTCCGGTGGATGACTTCCTACCAGCTCTGCACTCCTTCCATCCTCGGCCGGAGTCTCGACATATCGAAGTTGGTGAAATTGTGAATTCAGAGTTGGGGGTAGGCTGCATAGGGCCTTTGTGATATTTGATGATCACCGGTCTTAGTCGTCAAATCATATTTCCGAAAAACGTTGAGACAACTCAGATGGCACATGGTGGTTTCTCAAGTCATACGGGTACCCCAACCAATCATCCATTACATAATAAAACCATCCTGGAGTATAGATAGAATATCCCCCCTGTTCAATATTTCAATCCTTTACCTATTGGGGATGGTCCAATTCGATATTCTATCTACTCATTTATAGCAATAGACCAGCCATTTTTGGAGTCCCTTATTTTGAGACACCCCCACATCAACCAGGCTGTCGATCATCGTCAGGACATCCGCTCGCTATCCTGCGTAACCGGCCACGCTTCCTCGCCCTTCGTCGCCCTAACCTTTCCGCCAGAGTCGCAGCTCATTGAGGCCAAGGAATGGGCCTGTGAGGCCTTAGAAGCCAGTTGATCATGTTGAAAGTAGATGGTGTTTTCTTTAAGATAGGGAGCCCCCCAAATGGATGGTTTATTATTGCAAATGGTTAATATCAAGATGATTTGGGGTACTCCAATCTGAATAACCACCAGATGATTACACGGCATGTTAAGCAAAGATTGTTGCAAGCCAACCCTGTAATCTTGTAACTTGTAACCAGGAGAATTGTGTTGATCAACGATTGTGCTAGGAAACCCTGGAACGCAAGTAACACGAAGCAACCATGAAACATTGGAACCCAACAGCAATACCAAAACATGTGGAAATGTCAGCAAACTTCTGCGAATCAACATTCCAAACGCGCTTGTCACAGTCGGGATGTTGATCAAGGACACACCGTACGCAGAGTTTGGACCGGCAGTCATTCAACGGTGTTTACAGTATGTGTATTTTTATATTTAAAATTTATATATATATATATTATATATATATATATTCATATATATAAATATATTTATTTATTGCTGTATATATAAAACACTAGTTTTTGAATATAAAGTTGGACGACCCCAAGAGGTAAGTGTTTTGAAATTTTGAAGATGTTGTGCATTCTACCTACTCCAAGATGTTTTATACATGTTTATTGCCCTTACTTTCATCAACCTGTGTCACAAAACCAGCCATTGTAAAGGACAGGTGAACATCTCAACACAGACTATACATGCTGTTTTGGATGTTCACATGGGGTAGAGGGTTTGGAACCTAAGCAGCACTTGATCATGTGAGGCCTCCTGTTGTGGATCATGGCTGTGGATGACATCATCCCTCTTAATGATGATTGCTCACCGTTCGTAAGATTGATCAGCCTAGCCTGGAGTCTGAAGCGCATGTGACACATGGTACGTTGGACGTGCGGCTGCTTTTATTGGCATTGGTTACACTGCCACCATTTGCGCATGTGTTGACATACTCAGAAGAGTAAATTTACAATTGCACATTTTGACACGGGATGTAGCCATCGATGTACCAAATCACATGTATGTGCATTTATTCGTTTGAAATTGAATGAATGTGAATTAATCTGGCATAATAGTGCAATATAAGATATATAACTATATATAATACATGAATTGTTTAAAACATGTATATTCATATTTTATAGAGTATATTATATACAATTACACAATTATATTTATTGTATCTATGATGTAACACCCATCTACCCCAGACCCATCAACCAACGTACACCAGCGATTTGTGTCACCAACACCAGGTGGAAGATCGTGGATCTGCTACTGGGCAGCGCTGGGTAGACCGCTGATGGGTGCAACCAGGGCATGGCTACATTTCGGGGGTAGGCATCACTAGACGCCATGAATCAGCCGCCTGGTTCAGCCACCATCAACCCATGAATCATTGGCTGATTTAGCCAAGGGATTTGAAGGGTAGGAGTGAACGGATTAAGAATGGCTTGTTGTAATTGGGTTGACGGATTATTCTTTTCGTGGTGCAGAAAAGATCAAGGATACTGTTGATGTGATTCTTCTCGTTAGTAATTGGATTGTAACATATTGATAGTAGTTGTGCGATAGTTTATTTTCATTTTCTTTTGATTGCACAGTGAAATTGTCATAACTATAAATTGGTTAAGTATTGGATTAGCTATAAAGTCCGGGTCTGTTTTATCCAAAGAACTGTTTGGGGTTGAGTCTCGTGACCTTCTTTCATCAGTGTGGCGCCCCCCCTAAATCAAGTACTGTAGTACGCAGTTTGCTAAAGCAGCATGACAAAGTGGTCCAGCTGGCTGTTTTTGCCTATCAGTGAGAGCATACTTCTGCTTGAAAGTGCTGCGTTGCCGAGAGCCAACCCTTGCTATAGGCTATTCTGAGCATCAAGATCACTTCGGTAAGATGCTATGATTATGGTCATGATGATCCTGGTGATAATGTTTTCATTGACTTGAAAAGGATTGAAACTCTCGTTCATCGCAAACAATCGTTGTTATACCTGCAATCCCACTATCTCCCGTCGTGCCAAGCATTCACAGCGCATGGTGATTTGATTGTTTTTCTTTACAAAGTCGTCCGGTAGTTAGGTTTTGATTATTCTAGGAAAGTTGCATCCCTTGAATTCCCGACCTATCAGAAACAGGCACAATCCAGTTGGTCCAAGGAAGAAACGCAGTCCTAGCTTCAGGTTTCAGTTCGACCCTATGTTTGGTGTGTGTGTATAGATATAAAAAATATATATATATATATAATTATAAATATATATATATATATAGATTTAGAGAAAGATCAGATCAAAACCAAGAACTTCCAAAATTGGAAGGCCCCCAAGGGCCACCAAGGGCCACCAAGCGCCGCCAAGAAGCTGCGGCTGCCCGAGGTCAGCAAGTTCTCGACAGTGATTCTGGGAGACTTAGGCGCCAGCATTGGAGAGGAGGAGCTCGCTGGTGGCTGAGGTGTTTCCTGGTGCTGGTTGAAGTTGGTTAAAGTCATTGGGGTATATTGGGGTAAAGTGGTTGGGGTTCCTATATAAAGCTGGTTGGTTTGGGGATCAGCAGCGACATCATGAACGTACAAAAAGTGTGTCAAAATGCCAAGTTGTGCGACCTGGTCATGTTTGAGGCGTTCCCATTCCAGTAGCATTTACAGTGCTGAGCAGCTGGTCAGTCACAGGCTGTGCTCAAGCCCCAAGTTGGTGTTTTTTGGCCAACAAATGATGATTTGCATGAGGCATTAAGGGCTCAACCTTCTTGCACCAGCCCAACATCCAGTGGGGCCCCTTGAGAGGACGACACTGCAGCGCGCAGTGTGACTTGGGAGGAGGCAAGACGCGAGGAATTTCTGGTGGATGCGAGCGAGGAAGCTTGATTTGCCAAGCTGTCACTGGGGGGATCTTGGAGCTAAGGAAAGAGGGTCTCCGGGCAACGGTGAATTTGGGGTAAATCCGTTTGCTATTTGTGGATCACTAACGGTCATGATAGGTTGAACCCCAGAACTAAGTCTTGGAGGCACATGCGGCAGTGGATGTCCTGCCCAAAACCGAGGAAGGCTTAGAGAGAGCAGCTTCAGCCATGCAAAAACATGGCTTTGTCCCTGGGCAGTATTTTGTTGTTGCTGTTGCTGTTGCTGTTGTTATTGTTCTTGTTCTTGTTCTTCTTGTTGTTGTTGTTGTTGCTGTTGTTGATGTTGTTGTTGTTGTTGTTGTTGTTGTTGTTGTTGTTGTTGCTGTTGTTGTTGTTGGAATGGTCAGCAATCTTTTATGTGGTTTAATTTGATATGAAACCTTTGTGCTGTGTGTTTCTCCCAGTTGTTTCAACCCGGGCATTTCTCAATGAAACTGACTACAGTATCACTCGGACACGTTCAGAATACTTGAAGATACGCACTGACTGAACTGGTTGGAAGTCGGCAACAAATCAATGCTGAATGCTTTCTGATTGGCGTCATGTGTGACCAAACCCTTTCTTTGTCGAAAATACCAGCTTGGACATGCTTGGACCATATCTCGGCTCAACCTCGGCGTAGCCTCGCATGGGCACCTCCCATAGACTCAGCTATGTTAGCAGTAGCTTACTACTGTACTGGGTCGAGACATGGTGCATCAGTGTTGCTGACCGCATGACCTCGCTCCGGTGCTCCCAGGTGCTTGTGCAAGTACCAGAGTGTATCTCGTTGTGAGGGCTGTGTGTGTGGTAGAACACGAACCGCGGAATGTGTTGGGCCATTTTCTTGGAACATATGGCTATGGGTCAATATTACCAACCAATAATGGGGCAACAATAGTACTGAAGGGAAAACAATGGTTTTGACCCACAGCCATATAGATGGTTGTGTAAACAAGGTCAATAGATTGTCAATAATGATAAGTACAAGTGATTCATAGCCCGTAACGGTCTTGACCCGTTGCTACAGATCTGTGGCTATAGGCACAGCACTAGTATGGGGCTGGCAACAACGTTTGTATTTCCAATTCTCTCAAGATGTGATTGCCGGGTTGGAGAACGCGTAGCCGGTGCTGTGTGGACAATCATACGTCATGCGGCTGTTTGACAGTCGCCTTCACTTGGGCATGGTTCAATCAATGTGTCACCTCTAGGTTTGGAGAGCATCCCAAGTGAGCATACGGATGCTTCGGGTTTCTTTTGGGTGTCCAGCAAGGGCGTGTTTCAGATACAACAAACAATGATTGAGTGAAATGAGCAGTCGGTTTGGCTTCATTGTTTTTTGACAGTTTGTCCCCAGTTGGAAACTACATACGGTTTCTTGTGTCATGGAGGAACGTGATTCTCGCTGGCATGTTATTTTCCGAAATCACTGATCTTGACTTGGGCCAGATTTGGTCGAACTTGTGTATCTCCCAAGACCCCTGCACATTTACATGGTGAGTCTAAATCTACATCATGAAAGCTTCCCAGACCGTTTGTCTACTCTTTTGAGGATCTTGCAGAGTTTACCAATGATATGATTCTCTAGTTCTGGGTCAGATTAGCTCGTGCGTACTGTGCACGTTCTTGCTTTCTTGTTCGGACCGATTTGTTTAGATTCACTGACGGGAATACAGCGGCAGGAACAGACATCCACTGATTGTGGGAATGCATTCACATTGTTTTTGCACGCGCATTCAAAATCATGTTAAGACTGCAGGTCATTTCAATCCAGGAGGTGTAGCTTTCTGAAGTGACCGCCTGATCCCCATCCGACTGCATGGATCATTACAACAGATTGCCACAAGTGGGTGAGCATCCCAGACTTTTGTCCTTGTTGCTGCTCCTGTTCTCGTTCTTGTTTTTTGCAGTGATCTTGCTGTTTCTGTTTTCAGGGCCCAGGAGTAGCGTTCTGACAATGAAGTATGTGACCAGAGCACAGGGAAGGTGCCGCCCAGGTGTCTTTACTCGAAACAACCGCTGTACCAACCTCTTTGCATCAGAATTCAGAATCACATGTTGTTTTGCACACTCAATTTAGCACTGAACAAAAAACTGTGGTCGACCTCAATTTTTGTTCCGGTCCAAGCTGTCCCATTTTTGCAATGGATTAACTATGCTTGAGACCTCACTCGCCAGTCGCCGATGTATGCTGAGATCGAGAAATCTTTGAAGCTGCAGAGGACCAGTGGCGAAGTTTCTTCTTCCGTGAGGACTGCGATTGTGCAGCGCAGCATGTCATGGGATGTCGATTTGGTGCCCCAACATTGAAGAAATGATGATAGAACATGTGGTGAAAATTACGGTTTAAAAATTGGATTGACGGTAGAATGTGGCAATTGCTGCTAAATGTTGAGAGGGAAAACACATAATGTTGTTCCTGGCTAGGGTGGAATTTACTCTAATCAAACAACAGCACTACCGTAACGTTTTTACTTTCAATGTATATACATTCATATGCATCCTTCAAATCATGCTGGTAGATCTGTTTTGATATATAGCAAATTGATTTTAACAAATCAACAAACTGCTGCATACAAGTTTGTGTTTTACACAATTTAAACACAGTTTTACAAATGCATCTGTTTATGTAACAGTTCCAATGATAGAATGCACACTTTGATATCTACATGACCGTTGCAAGATCGTCCGGATGAGTCTGGGTACATGTTGATGGCTCGGCCAGGACAAGGCTTGCTACAGGGGGCTCATTGACCATGGCTCTGCTGACCTGCCCTTGGCAGACGTAGGCTATACGTCCCAGAATGCCCGAGAACACTTTCATGTGCCTCGACAGTGATGCTGTGCTCAGTGCAGTGGTGCCGGATCTGGAGCAGGTGTGTGTGAACTTGTGTTGTTTTGTTTGTTTGTGTGTTTGATTAGTGAGTGTTTGAATTCTGTTTCTTTTCTTTCGTTTGTTGGTTGGTTACTCTCTCATGTGTTATCTCATTTCCTTTGTTTGTTCATCTTGGCATCTTGGCTTCATTGTTGAATTTGCCACGGTAGTTGTCTTCATACTTTGTCTTGCTGTTCCTGTTTTTTTCTTGTGATTCTCTTGTGCAGCTATTGTTGGTGCAGCCCTTTCTATCCTGGTTGCGCCGTTCTTACCATTTGCGGCTTGTCTAGTTAGTTGCCTTGCACTTTTTGTAGTCGTTTACCCATGAAACGGAAATCCCAAGGCGAATCAAGCAGTGTAATGGTTCTGTTAGGCTTTCCGAGCCGACCCTGGTTGGTTGGAGGTTGTGGGAACCCAACTTCACAACAAGTATATGGTGAAGGCGAGAAGTTCGCAGGCTAGGGCAACTACCACTTGTGGTAGACTAGGGTAACCAGCAGTTCTGGGTAGATGGATATATAGCTATATTATTATTATTGTTAAATGGTCTATTAACTAGAGTTGTACAAAGAATTGATTAAACCATCGCAACTGGTTGCTAGGAGAGACTTCAAGAGCTTGACTTTGGGATTCTTCAGGTGGTTCGGCCAAAAGGGTGTCCAAATGTTGAGCCCTTTTCATAGATTTGGCACTGCATCTTTGATGACAGGTCTCGTAATCAACTCCTGCACATGGCCTCCGAGATGACCCATCAACTTGGAGTATGACAGCATGACATTGACATTGACAGTTCCAATATTTTGTTGACTATGCATGAACCCACCTTGGCATCTTCTGTACTAATGGCCTTCTGGAAAATGTCTCTTCAAACAATGCACCTCAGAAATATACTCTACTCTGTCCATCAAAAATGTATAAGATGGGTTTATGTAAACATGTGAATATATACTATTGGTACGCGTGAATGATCATGTAGGTTAACGTGCAGTATGTGTACACACAAATTACACGCCCATCTACATGTATACAACGTGCTGATGCACATCAGCCCAAAGTCTCCCCGACAGTCCCAGATATGAATGTGTATGCAACTCCAGCTTGCAATAGCCTGTGCGTATCCTTCGACCCAGTGACATAGTTAGCAACAAAAAACACTCTGATCATCAAGGATGGAAAGCAAAGTAAACCCATCAAAGTAAACCCATCGAAGTAAACCCATCGAAGCAAACCCATCAGACTAGACCCATCAAAGTAAACCCATCAAAGTAAACCCATCAAAGTAAACCCATCAAAGTAAACCCATCAGTTGACCGAAAAACAACCCATCAAGTTGTGAACCCATCGACGAAAACCTGCCGAAACTTAGTTTCCCTTCAAGCCATCCCTTCAGCCAGCGAGAAATCGTTGAACCGCCAAGGTGGTGCTGGGCGCCTGGGACCAGCAACGGCAGCCTGGGACCTGTGCCCTGGGTCCGGTGATGGCTGCCCTGCAGGACCTGTGCCGTCGACTGCTGCAGCACCTGCCCCGGGGAACAACGATGGATGCGGCGTGGCAGAGGGAGATGCTCGGCACTGGACGAGACCCAATTGGCTATGGGTCAAGCAGTTAACCAACCAATAATGGGTGATAGTAAACAACAATAATAGCTGGTTAATGGTTAGTAGTAGGGGATAGCAATCAACAACAAGAGGGGATAGTAACCAACAATGGGAAAACAATGGTTGATGATAGGGGAACCAGGGGGACGGGGTTTTGACCCACAGCCATACCCAGACAAACGGCTTTGATGCAAAACTGGACCCAGAGACCCGTAACGTTGATATCTAGACCTCCAGTTGATCTGAAACCCGGGTGAGCAGCTTGACTTCCTGTGATTGACTATGTGGCTGCAAACTATGCGTGTGGAAATAATGTGATTTCTTTGCACACTTGAAAATCAATTGCATGACTATGTTTGATTGTGGAGTTTGGAAATTATTGAAATGGCACATAGTGTCAAAACTTGTCAAAACATGTCAACACAATGTCACAGCGAGGAGAATACCATGTGTACTTCAGCACCTTGTATGGGCGATCAGATGCTTTCTTTCCCGGCACAATCAACCAGCTTTCGATGTTTTGTTTGCGGATCATAAACCGGACCTGCCGGATACAAAGCAGCATGATTGCAAGCAATGAATTCAGATTAGTTATAAACGCAACACCAGATGTGTGTTTCTTAAATTTGTCGTACCGCTAGAATGGGTCGTGTCCTTTCTATTCCATGCCAAAGTATGCCAAAGTTGTTTGTTTTGGGACGGTTTAGGGGTTCTCTTCTAGCACATGTACATGGACATACCCCATGCGGAACCAGAAATAAGGATGCCATTCAGCGACCAAACGCTTGCTGCTGTTTACAGTAGGTTTGGGTTGTGGAAACCATTTTCTTGGTTGATCAGTGCGTCAAGGACGGACTGCACGAGCAATGCATCAGTTTTCGACATTTTTCGCTACTTCCCCCAGAACGAAGAGCTTTCTCCAGGCAGGTGCCAGTTCCCAGCTGGGTGGGAGCAACAGCAGCAAGAACTCCAGTGATGGCTAATAGCTGATGGTTGATCACGGTCACCGATATACAAACGCATGGCTAAGCAGGGTTGAGAAGGATGTGAACAACAGACATCTCATGATGGGTGGATATCATGTGTTTTTTTTGTGCTCGGTGGAACATGCAAATGTCTCCTCTGGTGAGCAGAATGATAGCGGGTGCTCTGTAGACATGGTTGCTACTCGTTTGCGATCATATCAATTATGACTGATGCCACTCGTTTTCATGAGCTTTAAACACAATATGAGGTGATGGCCATTTGCACAAGTGTGATCTATTTGATGAATATGTGTTCAAACACTGACCTCAAGCATCCTGAAGCCAACTCTACGGCATCCAAAGCGCTGAATCTCATGAATGATTTGAGTTTGCTTCAGTCATTCTTTGTGTGCTGCTTGAGATGGGAAAACCCTTCAAACTACCCAGTATCGGCCTATCCTAGTGAGTCTTGAACAACAATCCCCAGCTGTGAAGATGAAGGGTCAAACATGTCATACAAAGCCGCTGTGCACGCAATGTTGGAAGAACTGGCAACAAAGAACATATCCGCAATGGTGCCCAGCTGTCGTGTGATGACGGTTTGACCAGAGATGATCACAGCCTCGAAATGTAGGCATGAAAGCACTTATCTGTCATTCAATTTCCCCTGGCTGCACAATGGTTAGTCTACATACTTGATCATACTTGAAAGCCGTGTCAATACTCATTTTGGATCACATTCGGGGTGGGCTTTTTGGTGCCTCCTCCCTGGCTGCATGACATTTCTGAATAGCTGCGTGCTTGTTCCTTGAGCCATAGTAACATCAATTATATAATATGTAACCTGCTGGTGATGTACGTACAGGTCAATATCAGTCATATATTATGAGACCATAGTCACAGCATCAGGGCATGAGGGGAACAAAATCCCAAGTACCATGGCCGTTTACTATGGAAGAGCAACGGCCACCAAAACCATTGTGCATAAGATATGTTTTGTGTGTGTACAAGTTCCACAAATTGTAGTATATTGCAATGCGTGTGGATGGCAGGGTCCCAACTAGTGAGTCACAGAGTGAAGGGTTTTGCATTTTTGAGACCGGTCTTTTATGCATCATGAAGGGGGCCCTGCAACGCACACAACAAATCTTATTGAGGGGCGCTGGTAGCAGGCCCCAATCAAGATGACGTTTTTGAAAGATGAACCATGAAGAATTTGATCACGCAGTATTTAGTCCAAGATGTGGTTTTCTCGTTCTCTCTCAAACAGGATTCTGACTTGATTTTTAGAACACTCATTTGGACATCAGGCCAAAACGTTTTCAGCATCCATGTAACTACCCAGTTTGTCATTGGTCCATAGAACAATTCACCAATTTCCTGTTTGGTTTGCCTCTATGCTGAATATACAATGGTAAAGACTCATAAAATGATTTTACATATACAAGTTATCAAAATCTGGGACCTCCCAAATCATCCAATATTAGTTATGAAAAGAGGCCCCCTATTTGGAGAAATACATTGATATACTACCCACGAGTTCAGCTCGTCTCCAAGAGTTCATGCGCCTTTCCTACCTCGCAGACGCTTGCGACTTGGCCATGGCCGCCCACACGGATCCCGGACTTTTCACGGCCAAATGGCTGAGTGAAACGTCGGGCCTGGAGCTCATGGGAGTGACGTGTCCGCAGCCGCGCAGCGTCCAGGATAGCTGTATTGTAAAGGGAGCAGCAACGATATGGTTAATAGGGATTCATAGGGCATAATCACCAACAATAGTGGTTGATATCGGATTATAATGGTTAATCGAGGCTAATCACTCACTGTGCTTGAAGAACTACTATATCGTGGAGTTAGTTAGAATTGGGAACCCAAACAACTGGTTGGTTTATTGTTATAACAGAGAAACACCCATAAACCAACCAGTTGTTTGACCAACTAAACATAAGGGACCCCCCAACCAGTCATAAGGGACCCGACCAGTTGTTTGACCCCCCATGTTTCGATGATTTGGGGGGATCCCTCATGACTTTAGAAACACCCATAATAAACCACTCCCAGGTTCAACTTGTGAAATGTCGGCCGATTTATGTTTGCCACCACGCTGGATCGATAAGATACTGGTTGCAACAAGGTGGGCCCCGTTTCACCAGCTATAGTCGTTGGGTTATACTAGGGTAGCGGGGTAGCTACCAGACAAATGGTAGACTGGTAGATATACAATATAGTTAAGTGGCATCTAAGTGGTATTGATAACGCTCAAAAGCAGCAACGCACAACAAAAACAATTGATTCTTTTTGAGGAATGTCCAGGCTTTTGCTGACATGTTCCCAGACTGGACGAGCGGTCCCTCGTGTCATACAACCAAATCGCCTGTTCTTAAGTTCGTACCCGGGCTATGTGGCAAATTGACACATGTACCCGGGTCATTCACCAGTCATTTTATGCTGCAATTCACCACCTTGCACCCGTGTTGGTGGATCACCAGAGTCAAGACATGAATTGATTTGAATGCTGACTGCTGTTGGTGACGAATCCGCTGCTTTCTGCTGTTTCATTTGACTTGCCCTTGCTTGCTCGGACGGATATCAGCTTCCATGTTGCACAGATATCAGCTTCTACGGTGCACACCCTGGTTGGTATCCATTCCGGAGTGGATTTTGTTTTGATTGCAAGTCCTATCAGCTACAAATGCTTGGTTGCTTCAAACCCACTCAGTCAGTGGGCAAGAGAACGGCGGCTTCCACATCCCACTTGTCATCTAACAGGCTGAAAAGGTGTTAACATCTGGCCATGTATTTATTTATATATATATATATATAAATATACATATTGCTATTACAGCATTATGTTCATTATTGTCATTATTATCCTAATGATTACTATTATCATTACTAATTATCACTATTACCATTATTGCTATGTTTTTATTGTTGTATCATTACATTATTTTACAATTGTTATCATATTTTTTTATTATTGTTATTTCATCAATACTGTTATTATTATTGCTCTCATTATTATTACTATTCTTATGCATGCACCACCCCTGCTGGCAACTCCTGAAACTGAGTGATCAATGAGTGCTGTTTTTGAATGTTTTTGATAGTTACTGCTTGTACTGCCAAGTCGGGGATATCACCAAAGAATCCGTGTTGACAAACCATTGGTGTTTTGTTCACCATGATTAATGACACCTGTTCGCACCGGCCCTACACAGACCATGTTTTCGCATAAAAGCGGAGAAGCACTGAAACAGTTTGTTCTTGCTGCACATATGCTTAAACTGTGTGAATATCTATTAGACAGTTTTACGGCAATACATAAATATAACATCTACATCGACAGGTCATGTATGGAGATCATAGACGTATATGACCGTATATGTCATTTTTCCCAAAAACACAAGGACACATAGCCACATAGCATATTGTGTGGTCCTAAAACCTAACAAAAAGCTCATGTTTCAATGATTGTGAACTTTTTGTCAGGTTTTGTGAACATGCTGTTTCACTACCTGGAAGGTTTGCGATGTCCGGTTGTGAATAGCAAACCTTCCACGTAACTCGTCACAGTCCGACCCATGGGGGCGGCGTTTTCCAGGCCAGTGGTGAGTGGTTGGGTATCGAAGATCTTCGGAGCTCCAGTGATCGCCCGGATGTGGCAGCCTGGTGGGAAGCTGCCATGCGTCAAGCCACCAAGCTTCGGGGGATGTGAACAGCCAGGGGAAAGAGGGTGGCCCACAGCCATATGTCACCCCGTTGGGTCCGATGCTCGTAACTTCCATCATGACGGGATCTGGTCAAGACCTCTTTGGGATGTTTTTCTTTGCCATTGAATTCTTATCGACGGCGGTTCGGGAATCTCAGTGCAGCACACGCTTCCTAGAACACGCACGGACAGTAGACCACGCACGCGCGCACACACACACAGCAGGCATGATGAATGATAATGATTCTATATTTCCGAGCAGGACCCTGTAATCTTGACAATGGTGACTGGGATAGGTACATGGTACCTTACTGGGCATCAGCAATCATCAAGAATCGAATCTGCATTATTTCTTCAGCGGACACTTCCAGTGATTGTGAGTTTTTGAATTTCACCAACTCATTTGCTTGTGTACACACTCAACGACCTGGTGGTTCAGTGGCTTCACAACACATGCGTGTTCCATCTTGTTCCATCACTTACAGAGGGTGCCTGAAAGTCTTCCCATCAATCAATTGGCGATTGTCATCAGTACAGTAACCCTCACCCTTGTCTTCCATTATTATCCATCAACGGTCAACCATCAACCAATGTTTTCATATGTTTTCCAGTTAGTGTTACTAAGCATATTGTCTTAGATACAATCATGTTAGTATCAGTATTGTCAAGTATCGAAATGGTGGTTTCTCAAAACAGGGGTACCCCCAAATCATCCATTTATAGTCATTTACAGCAATAAACCATCCAAATGTATGCCATTGCTAATGTTGCTAATGGTCAATGGATGTCAATGGTCACCTTGTCTTGGCGACTTCCAGGTATTGATCTTCGCAGCCGACCTCTTAGAACGGTGGACGCAGGGTGCCGTGTGCAGCTGTCGTCACCGCGTTCGCGCGCCGCCCTGCGGCGGCGGAAGATTGTCCTTGGTCTACGAAGCTCGGCACAGCCATCGTTGGTGGATCGAGGCCAGGAGCCAGGGGTATTGGTCCACCATGGTCCACCTAGTATTCGTTTAAAGACCCGTAAATATGGGGGAGGCCAGGAGCGGGTTCCAGGAGCGGCCCGACCACATGGTAGTTATTCCGAAGATATTCCGACTGAGAATAGCTGCCAACGGAATATGAAGCAGCATCAAAGGTGAAGCGTTGGAATGTGCCGATTTTCCATGGGGTAATGCTTTTTCGATGGTGGACCTATGATACACCAGCTCGCCAGGAGTTGAAGGCACAGCGGTGTTACCGATGACCAGCGGTGTCCCTTGTGACTCCTATCAGGCTCACAACTCATAGGAAGGCAGCTGCTTCCAGAAGATCAACTCTTAACAAACACAAATCAGCAAGAACTGGCAAGAACAAGCTGTGAGGCTAAGTTTTTGCCCAGCCATCCGTCGACACGTGGCTAAACAAACATGACCAATCCCAAGTTTGCTTCGGGAAAAAAAACTGACCAAAAACTCACCAATCAAACTTGTCATCGGTTCAGCCTGTTGAAATGACCGCTGCTGAGGAGATGAGAATCTTGCGAGAAGGTGTTGCCTTGCACGATATGGCGGAAAAAAAATGATTGGAGCGTACCCATGCTAGGGATCAATCCCAGGTACTTGTATACTGTCCAATCCAGAAGTGGTAGTAGACGGTGCACTCATGATTTGTGATGTGAACACGTACACAGTTGCACACATGTTGTGATTATGACTGGGGCCTTTCAAGAGCTGAATGGTTGGCCTGGTCAATAAAAGTACCAGTTCCTGGGTCCTGAGTGGTACCTTGTTGAATCGAAGATATGGTGATTTCTCGAACTTGGGAACCCCAAACATGGTTGGTTCATGTTGGTTCAATACTATAGATGATGATATAATAGGGGATGATAAGTGCGGGCTACCCCTATGAGTTGAGAAGTACCTATCTTTTGCTTGGCATTGGCATCCAACGTGGTGAGACGAAACGCCGGCTCACTCCTTGGAGGTTCATGTGCTGAACTGCTTCAGAGAGGCGGTTCAGCGGCGGTCGTGGTAGTGCCAAGGGTGGCACACACGTGCACGTGATACGCCAGTCACTGATGCACTTGCTGCCTTAGATGCACGTGGACAGACACATATACAGCCATATGGCTATGGGTCAATATTAACCAAGCAATAATGGTGGTTATTAACCAACAAACTATAGGGAAACTAATGGTCAATGATAGGGGAACCAGGGGTATGGGATTTTGACCCACAGCCATATGGGCCATATGAATTGCCAATTCAGTAGTGCAGTCATCATTTTCTGTAGTTTGCGTTGGCCGTAGTGGTCGGGGGATCAGAATGCTACCTCACTCCAAAGTAAACCATGAGCTGAACACTGATTCTTCGGATAGTTCACCCAACCAGCATGTATTTTGTGGCTGTTGTTCTTGTTGTTGTTGTTGTTGTTGTTGTTGTTGTTGTTGTTGTTGTTGCGGTTGTTCGTGATGGGTGTTGCTGTGCGCCGTCAAAATAGTTGCAGCCAGGTACTCGTACCTGCAACCATCACTTTTTCACGCAATGCCACCCACACCGACAATCCGAAACAAAGCACACCGCGAGTCTTGAGGAAAGAAACGATCACTCCAACCGTCATTGAGTCATTCCTTACTGTTTTCGAGTGTTTCCAATGCCATTGTTTGTAATCATGCCAGCTGCAGGTCGCAAACTCGCCTAAATGGTTGTTTCTCACGTGAAATGATTCTGATGGTGGAGTCTTGCACCCATGCCTACCAATCTGTGTCTGTGAGGGGTTGGGGCCTCCCTTGATGCCCTGCTTTCATTTGCCTCACCTAAAACCTGAAACCAAAGACCTTCGGTGACGATGAGCACATCCAAGGACTGGGAGCAGGGCACGGTTTCAAGGGTTCAAAACTGCTCCGCGCACGTGGCTCGAAGTCATTTTGTGCCGGGCAGAAGTTCCCAGGCATAGTGTTTAGATCCACCGAACCCCTGGTGAGTGTTTTGTACCAATGATGCTACCCCGGATAAATAACCCCCACAAGGTCAACAAGGTCTGCAAGACGTGATTCTTTTCACTACACCCGAATAATTTGCTGAGAAACTGTTTTGGTTGCAAAATGGGACCACTTTGCGCATTGAGGCGTCCTGCATTCTGTCAGGTAGTGCCAGTGATGAGGATATTGTTCCAGCAACTGAGCTGTAAACATGAGCAACACACTCAAGTTGTTGTCCAAGACATGCGTGGTTGTTGGGAATCCAATATGGATAGCCATGTAATTTGACCATACCTCACATTGCCATTCATTCAGCAATCGGGCAGGGTTCCTAAGCTCTGAAGTCTCCGTATTTGCCAGGTCAAATAGAGCGGTGCCTCTAATGTTATATATATATATATATATGTATCTTTATATATATAGATATATAAGTATTTATTTGTAGATGATGACCTCTTCTAAATGAAGATGGGTTGAATCCAAAAGCCCTTGCGAGCTAATCTATGGATTTACCTTTGTGTTTGGAACCCGTCTGTAGTTTTGTGTGTTATGACAAATAACAAATGTTTGGTTTTCCTTTTACTCTGAAGATGGCCAGGTATTTCAAAGCAAGAATAATGTTTGCATCTAAGATCTATGTGCTTGTGATTATATGGAAATACCATTATGTACCTCCATGTTTGATATCATAGTGGTATATTAGATTGTTCTACTATCATATATGAAGATTGCCCAGATGCATATGCATACATTGAATGTACACTTTGTGGGAACCTCTCTTGCAGACACACACACACACACACCATGTTCTCACACAGATGTGTGGATTCTCTGTCAAGTTTTGCATATTCCTGAGGCCCCTCACTGGCCAGGGAAGGTGGATTCTTCGAACGGCAGCTGAGTGCAGGGCTGAATAGCAACGCATGGCATGATGACTTCATGATGGATGTAGCCTTTGAATATCTGTGAATCATTCCAGTTAAATAATCATTCCAGTTGGTATGCTTGAATCATTCCAGTGTGCATTTCTGGCCGTTGGGAGGGAGCGATTCGGAGCCAGGGCCAACCATACAGCCCTTTGAAAGGGGAAGCGAGTTGGAGCTACCAGAAGTGTTCCAAGCAAATGTTTGATTTCCAAAGGGAATCGGCCGGCCATCGATGAAGATTTTCCAGCTTGAAACCATTTCTCTTTGTTGCTTTGCCAAGAGTTACCTTGCACTGTGAGCTGCCCGAGCTGAACAGTCATAGATTTTTCCTGTGGCCACGGTTGCAATGGGCAACCATATCACTTGCTTATGATTGAGACCCAACGTATCGTTTGAGTTCTTCAAACTGGTACCGATATTTATTAGGTATGAAATGTTTTTTTCATGCAACTAGTATTAATAAGTAAATAGATGGATACATATAGATAGATAGATAGATAGATAGATAGATAGATAGATAGATAGATAGATAAAGAAATGCACACATATGTAACTATATATTGAAACAAACAAAACAAAGCGATATCTAGATCGCGAACTGAAAAAAATAACACACTCATATATATATATATATATATATGTGTGTGTGTGTATTTATACATTGATCAATATTAAATGGTGCGTTAAAACCGTTCTGAACCGGTCCTTAGTCGTCCTGAGACGTCCTGGTGATCCGAGCCGTGAAACCGTGGCCATGGGCGTGGGCCCATTCAGTTGCGGTCGCCGCGCGCGGCTGAAACAGCGGGCGCACCAAGCGGCAGGGGAGACATGCCAAGCCGCCATGGCCCAAGGGAAGAGTGGCTACGAGGCGCCGGCTGCGCCAGCGTTGGGAGCACGGTGACAGTGCCCCTTGGGTGGTGCCAGCGTTTTGACGAAGGGTGGTTTAGACTGGTGCTGCTTGAGATTGATTGGTTGATGTTAGGTGGTTTATCATTTGGGATTCTCAGTTGATGATCAGTTGAAGTCTTGCACTGTAACGCTTCTTATCCAGCCTGATGAATCCTGACCATCAGCAACCACCGCAGTGCAGAACCACAGATCTGCAGGGTCCACCATGGCCCACCAGGGGCCCCCAACGGGGCCGAGTCCGTGGTCGTAGGTGGCGCAGCTCGCAGCGCAAGCTGCACAGCAAGCGATGACAGGATTTGGATTGTCCTACTGTGAGGCCGGCCGCGCCAGGGCATGTGAGTAACCCACAGGGGACCCCCGTTGTGATCGTCATTTATTACCCATTGATGGTGATAAACAAAATAGTTGTTTCTCAAAATAGGGGACCCCTAAAAAGGTCGGTTTCTTGATATAAATGATTAATAGTGGATGATTTGGGGGTACCCCTATTTTGAGAAACCACCAAAGAAACCAAACATTTTTTGGGCTTCTCTGTATGGCTTGAGAAACCACCATGACTTGTTTGTTTTCAATGATGTATGATACATTGTTCTAAGATTTCCATGTGTAGTTCCTTTGCAGCAAGATATGTTTATGTTTGGCTTTCATGACCAAACAATATTTGCTTGGCTTTTTGCCAGTGCTCTGCTTGTGTCCACGGTTTATCTCAACAAGTTCCGAGCGGGCTTGGGATTGTTGGGATGGATGAAGTGGGTGTGTTGCCATGTTACACCAGCAGATAATGGCAGGCCAAGTTGGAGCTGTGCACAAAATTGGTAATTACTGAGAGCTGGAATGTTAAAAGTTGATTGTTCACTCTCTATTTTCTGCATAGTGTATCATAGTGTTGGCAATCACCATTTACATCCATTTACGAACATGTCGCATGTTGATGCATTTTGTTGCAAGGGATTCTGTTCCACTGCGATGTCGCCAGCTGTTCCTTTGCCTCGGAAATCTCATCTATGTCAGCAGCTGAAAGCCATATTGGTGCCCTTGTCCTCACAAAAATGGACGTTGATCATAGGGAACTCACGGATATTTTGGGTAAAAACCTTCTCTGAACACGCCCCGAAACACACGAGCGCACATCACTGGTGATCAAAAAGTGGGCCGCATCATCCAGAGGACACCCCGTCACAGCATTCCACTTCTTGATGGTAAGTTCAACTTAAACAAAGCGATGGGTTTTGGCTGGAAAATAATGAAAATATATGGCTGAAGAATCTTTTTCTTCAAGACATTTTTGTTAATTGACCAGAATCAGTCATGGAACACAGAACAACTTGGACTTTCCACGAATGCGAGGGCTGCCCCTGTAAACCAAAAAGTGCTATTGTCATTAGGTAGTGGGCAAGTTTTGCAGCTCTTGTCTCTTGACGTCCAGATGCACGGGCACAGACGTGTACGACTCATTTTAAATGGGCCTGCTGGCTTAGCTAAGCAGTCATTTGTTTTTGAAAAGAAAGTATCGCATTCGCAGGATTCCAAGGCATTTGAATATTCGTTTATACTTGTTTTTGATGTCTTTCGTTTGAGTCAGTTGAGAAAGTCTGGAAAATCTCGTGTGTGCTTTTCTTGCCTTTTGGAAAACTGAATCATCACGTAAATTTCCAGAGGATGCCCCCTTCCACAAGCCATGACCGTATATCAACGGATGAATTCTGGGACCAAGCAACCCCCAACTAATCAACAAGGACCAACCAACAAAGACCAACCGGCCGCAATTCACCATCCGCAGGTGGCAGCCGTATCTTTCAAGGCAGCCGCCATCGCTGCGAAGGAGCGGATGCAGCGTTGTATGTGTGTTGTGAAGGAGATGTTGAAAAGAGAACCCATGAGAAACCACAGGTTTGCCATTTTTAGATTTGATATCACACATGTTTGATTGTCGAAGGAAGTTTGGAAGTCAAAGATCTGACTTGTGGAAAGTTGCAGCAGTGAGTCAATCAGATCAGAGAGAAGATCAAAGATGTGCGTGCGTGACTGATTGGAAGTGTGCGAAATGCTGTGTTTTCCATGCGTTTTGCTCACAGATCATCGAAAAGGTAGGCCTGTCGAGCGGGCGGGTTTGGAGGTGAGTTGGGAATCCTTAGACATTTCACCTTCGCTGTGGTGCTGTGGTGAAACGCACATTTGCACATCAAAATCGTAAAAGATGATGAAGGCTCCAAGGGATGTTAGGAAGATGAGATGTGCAGAAAGTGCATGGCGCTTTGGCGAAAGACGCATTTGCAAGTCGAACTTGGGTACCACTGGAGGTTTCGCATATCCTTATAATCATTAATATCATCACCATCACCATCACCATCATGAGAATGATCATGATCATCATCATTATCATTATCATCATCATCATCATCATCATCATCATCATCATCATCATCGTCACCATTATTTTCATCATGATGTAGGAGCCAAGAAAGTGTCATTGCCAAGTGAGTGTCACACGCAAGTAAGTGTCACAGGCAAGTAAATGTGAAAGCCCAGTCAGGAAATCAACTGCAGGATACGGCACGCAAATATCACCAGAAGAGAAGAACACCAGAGCGAGAACTTGCAAAAAGTATGTTCCATGATGTGTGCGTGTGTGCGCTGTCATTTTTCGGAGAAATGTCAATCTACCATGAATGTTCTTAAATATAGACACAGATATATATTTTTTATTTATTTTTTTTTTGCGTGGGTCATTGTCTATGGACGAGTGTTGATACACATACACATGGTCAGTTTCTCGACGCACACATCGTGTTAGTCTCCAAGTAAGCATCCCATTGCCAAGTGAAGAACTGTTCTAGCACGTCCCTTGAATTTCTTTTGAAAGGTGGTCCGTCAAATTGGCTAGTTGTGTCACAATCATGATGTGTCCACAATAGAAATGTCCCTCTTCATCTCAAGTTTTCGGGTTTTAAATTTTAACATTGTGTTTGACAGGTACTTGTTTTTATCTGACGTGTACCCGACGATTTCTTCTCGACATTTTGCACCAAGAACTTGATTTCATGATTTTCTCAGATCAGAACTGTCCTCAGAGAACAAAGTAGAAAGGGAACTGCAACTATGAGATGAGTTTCCTCACCCAGTCTCCCAGCCACAACCGGCCACCAAGCTTGATATCATTTCTGGCTGGAAACCGTACATCGCGCTCCGGCTTGGCTGGTGATAGCATTTCTCAGGTAAGGATCATCAATATCCAAATTCTGCAGGTTGTTGTGTTTTTTGTTCCTTGTTGCAACCCCGAAGTGGCCGATGGCTGCCATAAGCTTTGTATTCAGCGATGGTTCCTCAAATCTTCATCTTGGGGAACCCATCAGGGATGATCAGTTTACAAAGCCTTGATCAGCTTGCTTCCAGTACAGGTTTCATGGCTAGGAATCGTCGAGAACAGGCTAATCATCAGTTGCTGAAGGTGAGTTCCGCATGGTCAACAGTGGTTGGACTGGGATGGTTGATCTCTGGTCCCACCTGGAAATATGGGTTTATCCAAGTCAATGGTGTACCCTCGTTGT